>ONZK01003159.1:0-50359 GCA_900322385.1 Pharnaceum exiguum
GGATTGAGCTATTTAACACTTTAAAATTAAGTTTGGGGTTGATTTGCTACATTTCTAAGTTGAGGGGGTGATTTGCACATGGGGCTGAAGTCTTGGGGTCAATTAGTCACTTTCGCCCTCTTCAATGTGGGACATATTCCAATAAAACCTCTCACAAAAGAAAAATAAAAGTTCTTTAAAAAAAAAAAACAACCGTGTCTATCAATATGTACAGTACGGTAAAACTTGCCATATGTCCATTTGGTAATTTGGTGGCAGCAATGCCTGCAAGGAAACATGCTCTAATTTAAGTTCAGTTGTGAGCTCACTATAATATCCCCTCTCTGAATTTCAAATTTTCAGCATCATCTATCTATCTCGCGATCTAGCCACACTAGCAAGGATATATACAATCTGGTAATTGTTGAATCCATCTTCTAATTTATTGGGGACTCACGGTTTTTACAATTGTAGTTTATCCTTTTTATTCGTCATGCAATTTACATTTTACCCTTTAATTTGCATGTCTTTTTATTTCATTTCAAAGTTGGTCATTGCTCTGTTTTGTTACTTTGGAAATGTTTGGAAAGTTACCCATATTTCAATGACTTTTTAAGTCACTATTTTTGGGATTGGTTGATAAAAATTTGTAGTGTAACTTGTTAGATATATTTCTATTTGGGGTTTTGACTGGCTGCATGTACTTTTTTTTTTTGTTTTTTATAATGTTTGAGATGTTTTTTTTTTACTTTGGCTATTGACATCAGTTTGTTAGTACACCAGTTTTCCATACTTCCATGATATGCATGTTAGTTTTTTTAACTTTTATTGTATGATACATTAGTTTATTTACTCAAATTAGTATTTTTCCAGAATTTGGAGTACTTGGTTTCTGCTTGCTTTTCTGATTGATTTGCTCTTACATGATAGTGTTTGAGAGAAGCCTAATACAGAGTTGTTAAGTTGAAAGAAAAATAAATTGATCAAATGGAAACAAAAAAGAAAATTACTTGTAGTTTGGAGTGTGTGTGCAATTATTAGTAAATGTCAGCTTTAAATGTAGTTTGTGCTTTGCTAAATATTTACATTCTATGAGGTTGTTCATAAGTAGTACTAGTATTTACTAGGAAAAATATAGGACTGATCTATATTTTCTTCCGATGAGAGAACTAATTCATCCTTCAATTATGTATAATTGTATGCTTCTGAGTTCTGATGTTCAATTTATGTTTTTGCCTTTTTCTTACTACAATTGTGGTTTCTATCCTCTAATGGTATTTAACTGTTTTATGTGGCCTATCAGTTGTTTTGGCGGTGTAGCAGAAGGAAGCAATATACAATCCTTAAAACAGTACAATTATCGCAAGGAAGTGCCTAGCTAGTAGATAGTACAGAACATAGTGATGGATAAACAGTTGATTGAAAAACGAGACGTGTCAGGAGCTCCCTGTACAGATATGGCAATTGCTTCTACAAGCGGAAACCAACCAGAAAGGGAAAAAACAAGGACGGTTCACTCTGTGTAAGTTGGCTTCATCATCAACCTTAATTTGCTGTGATTTTGGGCTCTGGTTAATTATTTCATTAATGTATATTGTCTCATGAAATCTATTACAATGAAGTCCACAATGCTATGTAGAAATTGAGCTTCTATGGGGAGAAGAAGTGTTGATTTTAGACTCGTGATGATCACCATTTATTTTTCGCCACTCCATCCCTTCCTCTTTGCGCTTTTCTCGCATAAAAGATTGTAACAAATTTAGTATAATATTTAGCTTCACATCCTGATATTCATGAGTTTGGATGTTCTCCACTGCAGTTACGAACTTCCAGATTGGCATCCTCATATTAGAGCTGTGAGTGAACTTATCCTGTAAATAACTTGAAAATTTCATGATTGTTGATTTAGACTTATTGATGCCAACTATTTCATGATCGTCAACATTGTATTTCAGTTTGAAGACCGAGAGCCTGATGAGTCACCATACCTACTCGTTACATGGGAATCAGGTAAAATTACTTGTTTGGTCGACGCCTCTTATAATTAGTTCTAGAGGGTACTTAACCACTTAATCAATTTTACCATCGTTGTATATATAAGTATCCTATTTGCCTACTACTATAGTTTTGCCATGGAACAAGGGAACCAACTCTATTACATCAGTTCAGTTCATTTTTTCCGTTCTTTCTTTTCCCAGCTGACAGGAAGAAATCAGCATCAGAAGATCACGTTGTTGGAACAATCTTGGTACTATATACAAACCTACTTCTGCACATTAATGCTTCTGTTGAATGTGTGATTGCACATGCTGATTGATTACATGAGTGCTTCAGATTCCTTGTCGTACTGCTTTGGGAGGAAGATTTCCACTTGATGGGACCCATTTTCAGCGGAATGAGGTCGGTAAATCTATTCCCGCCTTTGGCCGTGAGTAGCCGTGTTCTATGTGAACTAAACAGTTACTCTTGTTATCTTGTCTGACAGGTTTTCTTCGACTACGAAACCAGCAAAAGGCCAATTAGGGTTCCTCTCAAATCATTGAAGCTTAGGAAGACGTTGTACTGCGGAAGTGGTCTATCTGAAATTGCTAAAGGTTATAAAGCTTCTTGCATATCAGTCTACTCCTTTTCTGCCTCGTCCGGCTTTTGAGCTTTATCTGAGTATTAATTTAGAGAATTGAAGAGTAGAATAATGATGTTCATGGAAGATATGCGGATATCAAAATTGAAGAAATTAGTGTCACAGTGTTGTTGAGAGATATCATACGAATAAACTGGAAAAGATTCTTATCATCAGGTGATTATGTGTCAGGTTTGTCTCAGGATGATAGCCGGAGCCTCTTCAATGAATGTATGTTCTCCCTTTCATTTCTATGTTGAAGATCATGAGTGTAACTTCAAACTTTTTCGCTTGTCGATCTTTCTTGCTGTGTGATGTGCCTTTTTGATGAATCTTCATTTGTACAGGCTATCTTTGTACTCGGGGCATTGACAGGAAAACAGGATTTCCTAAACCTTTGGACAGTCGATATCACAAATCATCCTAAGGGAGTTAACTGAAGATTTAGTGGACAGTTTCTAAAGGTAAAGATACTAGTCTCTCAAATGTGGGGTTTCAAAAGTCACCTCCCTGAATGGAATTCTGTCCTGCAGTATTCATTTATGGAGTGAAACTAGTTTACAAGCTCTTATAATATCTGAACTAGGGTGGGTACATGTACTTACATAATCAGGAAATATATGGCACATGGAGGTGAAGAGAGGTGAGGTGAGGCCATGTGAGAGTGCCAGAACAATATATTTGGCACCTCAAGTTTGTTTGTAGATGTGGTATTAATTTTGATCAACTTCTTACAATGCTGGTATAATCCTAATCTTTCTCTTATCAGGCCCGGGACCTTCAACTTTCACAAATGGCCGAAGAAATAGTCTAGAATGTTTTCTAGAAGAGATGTAGGAAGTTATCATGGTCACATCTGTCAATGTCATATTCGCAATGAAATGTAGTTCCTATATTTTTTGCCTTTTCTTTTTAACATACACAGTCCTACAACTTAACTACTTGAAGGAGTTAAGCTCTCTAAGCCTGGGCCTCAGCGGCAAGGGTGTTGAGTATAGTAAGTTGAAATCAAAACTATTAGTTTCACCTTAATTTAATTGAACCAACTAAACATGATTCAAGTTGAGTAGTTAGTTGAAATCAAAACTATTAAGTTCATATTTTACTGTATAATTGGACCTTATGGACTATCGTTTTCCAGCAAGTCTTTGGTACACCGGGTATACGCGTACAACGGGTGATTTTATAATAATAAAAGGACTGACTAGTACATTAAAAATGTGCCTAATGATATATGTTGTAATACTAGTCATAAATTCACCCATTATATACTGGCTGTACCTTAGAATTGGAGATCGTTTATTTTCAGCTTTAAAAACTTATTTACAGTTTGTTTATTAGTTCTTAGAAAGTAAGTACAGTTATTTTTATCGTCAAAGTTGTGACACTAAGCTATTATCCATTCGTAATTCTTTGTTTATCGTTGGAAAGGTCTCATTATGTAGTTTCATAAAGATATAATATGGTAGGGCTTTAATAAGTAATTGTCTATCAAAACAATAAACAAAAAAAATATTTTTTTTTTGGTTAAAGGGAAACAAAAAGCATAATTTAATTTAGTTTAATAAGCTGGATAAACAAACATGCCCTTAATAGATCATAGACTCTCCCAACTTGGACTCTATTGGTAATAAGGCTGACAAAAGTTGACAGGATTAAATTAAGACACGAAGTTACTTATTTTGTTGACAGAATTAAATTAAGACACGAAGTGACTTAGACCGACTAGACACGACGAAGAAATGACACGAACACGGCCTGCTTGCATTATTTCCAATTTTACATAAAACTTATTGTTTAATCATTTCATATAAAATTTTGACTTATTTAATTTTGACACCATCTTTTCCACGCCTACTCTTTCTCAGTCTCTATCTCAATATCTCTCGAAGCTAATCAAAGGATTATAGTAATGGCTCTCAATCTCTATCTTATTATGCTAATCAAAGGATTATAGTAATTCTGGAGATACATAAAAATAAAAAAAAAAATGAGTCATATACAGTAACTTCAAGGGTTCAACCAAACTTTTTTTTTCTTATCTACCAGACTACCAGCTAGACTACGACACCTACAAAGACATGAGCGGTTCTCAGATCGTGATAAGTACTCGTCCTCCGCATGCACGTACTTCTAGCCTTCTAGGGTCCTCAAATGCCAATAATGACAACCAGTCAACTGTTCCATATTAATTGTGGACCTTAAGTTTATGTTGATGTGCTAAATTGAGTACGTAATTGCCAATGGTATGCTATATTATTGCCTAGATATGCTGACTTGCTGAAACATGTAGTACAGTAGTAGCCCATGTTTTACATTCCTTCCAAAGTAAAGGAGCCATGCTATATATGCTGACTTGCCGATATTTATAGGCATTGCTAGATTGAGTAATTCTCATCTCAGTAAATATATAGGAGAACGATTATTGCGTTGGCCACAAAGATCCACACAAAGCCATAATGAGAGAGGTATCATCAACTTCCCTTCATGTTTTGATCTTCCCTTTCATGTCAAAAGGCCACACCATTCCTCTAATTGACTTAGTTAAACTCATTCACGTCCAACGCCCTCGAGCCACCTTCAACATTTTCACAACACCAGCCAATGAGCCATTCATTGCACTTTCGGTTTCCTCCCTTCCTAAGGAGCTCATAAGAATCACCTCTCTTCCTTTCCCTACGACGTCTACCCTACCTCCCGGCGTCGAAAGCACCGACAAACTTCCATCTATGTCCCTTTTCCATGACTTCACAGACGCCGTAGAGCAACTACAACCTCATTTCGAAACCGCCCTCGAAAATGATCTTAAAATGCACCAAAATGGTACCGCAACCTTCCTTGTTTCCGATGGGTTTCTTCATTGGACGCAACAATCAGCTTCCAAATTCAACATTCCAAGATTGTATTTTTATGGAATGAACTGCTATGCAGGTACTATTTCTAGAGTTGTGTTTGAAAATAAGCTATTCACTGGAAATGAGCTTGATGTTGAGTCGGTCCAACTTCCTCAATTCCCGTGGATTAGTGTCAAAAAGAATGATGTATATAATGAGTTCAGTGCCGAAGGCCGCCCATTTGAGTTCGTTATGAAGTGTATTATCTCTGCGTCAAAAAGCTATGGTTGCTTGGTGAACAGCTTCGACGACGTTGAGTTGAAGTTTTTGGACTATTGGAACAGTAACTATGAGCCTAAAAATTGGTCTATCGGACCTCTTTGCTTGGCTGAGAAGCCCAAAATGGAGAGACTAGATTCGGAAAAGCAAATTTGGATAAAATGGTTGGATGAAAAGTTGAAGGAAAATAAGCACATTTTGTATGTTGCATTTGGAACACAGGCGGATATATCTAATGAGCAACTTAAGGAAATCTTTATTGGGTTAGAAAATTCAGGAGTTAATTTTCTATGGGCTTTGAAGATAAAGCCTAAGCAAGAAGAGGTCATGGAGGGATTCGAAGAGAGAATTAAAAATAGAGGGTTGGTAGTGAGGGAGTGGATTGCACAAAGGGAAGTCTTGGAGCATGAGAGTGTACAAGGTTTTTTAAGTCATTGTGGATGGAACTCAGTGCTTGAGAGCATATGTGCAAGTGTGCCTATTTTAGCTTGGCCCATGACGGCAGAACAACCTTTGAATGCGAAATTGGTTGTAGAGGAGATCAAAGTGGGATTGAGGCTTGATACAATCGACATTGTGAGTTCAGAAGAGCTTAGTAAAAAGGTCAAAGAATTGATGGATGGAGAGATTGGAAAGGAAATTAGAGACCGAGTGAAACAACTTAGCAAAGCTGCCCAAAAGGCTATCGAAGAGCATGGTGCATCTTGGAAGAACTTGGCGACATTACTGAATGAATTAGAGGCACTATAAAGTCTACAATGTTAACATAAATTTTGGAAGTCAATCTTAGTTGAGTTTATGAACCGTAAAGAAGAAATGATTCAGAGAGAAAACTCAAAGTTTATTGAATGAGTTTGTGATTTTATTAATCTGCCCAATACAATGTATGATCTAAGGTATATATAGACTATGTCTATCAGAGAAATGAACTCCCTAAGCTACTGTTCTATCAATCCTACAGTTGTACATTCAGTTTAACAAACTCTAACAGATTCTAACTAACTCTTGCCAGCTCATCATCCAGCTCAGTAGTACACTAACCAACTCCCTTCCTTCAACACTCCCCCGCAAGTTAGGTTGTAGATGAAGCTTCAGTAACACCTAACTTGGACAAAAGTCGTGTGTGTTGATCAACAGATAGAACTTTAGTGAGTACATCAGCTAGCTGATGTCTAGTTGGAACCTATGATGGATTGATAACTCCTTTGAGCTTGTCTCTTACAAAATGACAATCGACCTCAATATGTTTCGTCCTTTCATGAAAAACTGGATTGGCTGCAATGAACAAAGCAGCTTGATTGTCACATTTTAGATCAACATGTGGCAATTTGTGCAGACCCAAATCTTTGAGAAGAGTTATCAGCCATGTTATTTCACATGTTGTCAATGCCATTGCCCTGTATTCTTCTTCTGCACTTGAGCGTGACACAACAGTCTGCTTCTTTGACTTCCAAGAAATAGGAGAATTGCCAAGTAAGACACAATATCCAGTAGTTGACCGTCGAGTAATAGGACAAGATGCATAGTCTGAATCACAAAATGTTGTAAGATGTGCTGCAGAAGAATGTGCCATGAGGATGCCTTTGGGATGAAGTGCCTTTCAAATATCTCAAGACATGAAAGACTGCTTTCATATGAGTTGTTGTTGGTTTCTGCATGAACTGACTGAGAAGTTGCACTGTAAATTCTATATCAGGTCGAGTAATTGTGAAGTATATAAGCTTGCCTATGTATCTTCTGTACATATCACCACATTCCAGTTGTTCTCCCATGTCTGCAGTCAATTTCTCAGTTGGATCCATAGGTAGCTTGTATGCTCTTTCTGTAGTAATATTCCCTTCCTTCAACAAATCAGTGGCATATTTCTTTTGAGAAACAAATATGCCCTGCTCAACTTTGGCAATCTCAAGGCCTAAAAAATATCTCAATTCACCTAGATCTTTCATATGAAACTGAGTACTGAGTAATGCTTTGGCTTTCTGAATTTCTGCAAGACAATCTCCAGCTATCAGCATATCATCAACATAAACAAGAATAATTGTGAAATGACCATCTTGATGTTTGAAGAAAAGTGAATAATCAGCTCTTGACTGTTTGAAACCAAAAGATATCAAAGTTGTGGACCATTTAGCAAACCACTGCCTTGGTGCCTGTTTGAGGCCATAAAGAGATTTCTTCAGTTTGCAGACTTTATTCTTTTCTGTGACCTTTGGTACATACTCCCCCGTAATACTGAATCTGTCACCTAGTTGTGTGTAACCTGGTGGCATTCGCATGTAGACTTCTTCCTCCAAATCACCATGTAAAAAGGCATTTGTCACATCCATTTGACAAGTATGCCATCCCTATAGTGCAGCTACTGCTAGAACAACTCTTACTAAAGTCATTTTTGCAACAGGTGCAAAAGTATGATTATAATCTTCTCCTGCTTTCTGTCGTTTTCCATTGAACACCAGTCTTGCTTTCTTTCTTTCTACAGAGCCATCAGACCTGTATTTTGTTTTGAACAACCAAATACTACCAATTGCACGTTTTCCAGAAGGTAAACACATGATGTCCCAAGTACCACTATTCTCTAATGCATCTAATTCTAAATTCATAGCTACACACCAGCCAGGATCATTGACAGCTTGTGAAAAATGCACAGGATCATGATTGGCAAGTAAAGTGGTGATGAAAGCATAGAATGTTGGTTTCAGAACAGTTGTAGTTACATTGCCAACAAAAGGAAATGAATCAGAAGTGTTTGCACATGACTGTGCAAAAGAACTAACATAGTCCTTTAGCCATACAGATTGTTTTTATGCTCGAGTAGGTCGACTCGATGGTATGATAGTAGTATTATTAATTAATACTATTGTTTGTTGGCTGTGTGTGTGCAGGTGTATTATTATTAGATGTTGCAGAATCATAAACAAAATCATCCAAGAATTTAGAGCAATTAGGCAGTTCTACAATAGGTGAAAGATAATGTTGTGTACTGTCAGAACTAAATGGAAAAAGATGCTCAATAAACTTGACATCCCTTGAAACAAATGTCAAGTGAGTAGTAAGATTCAGCAATTTATAGCCTTTTTGTGTACTAGGATATCCTAAGAAGACACATGGCACAGCTCTAGCTTGAAATTTGTCAGTGGATAGTGCTGAATTAACTGCAAAAGCTAGACATCCAAACACTTTAAGATGAGAGTAGCTAGGAGTTTTGTTGAATAGAATTTCATATGGGGTTTTATTCTTCAGGACAGGAGTTGGAGGAATATTGATCAAATACGTAGCAGTTAGAACACAATCACCCCAATGTGATAGTGGTAGAAATGCTTGAAGTCTGAGAGCTCTAGACATGTCTAAAACATGCCTATGTTTTCTTTTCACTTTTCCATTCTGTTGAGATCTCTGTACACAAGTGGTCTGATGTATTATTCCTTTGGCATTGAAAAATTCTTGACAATGACCACTATCAAATTCTAAGGCATTGTCTGATCTTATGATTTTAATGGTCTTAGAGAATTGATTTTTAATCATGTTCATAAAATTCTGAAGAATGGACAAAGAATCTGATTTTTGTTTCAGAAGAAAAGTATATGTCACTTGACTAAAATCATCCACAATACAAAGAAAATATCTATATTTCTTCTGATTACAAACACGATATGGCCCCCATATGTCCATATGAATAAGAGAAAACAACTCATTTGTTTCTGATGAACTAGAGAAGAAAGGTAATTTGGCCATTTTTGCTATGGGACAAGGGATACAGACATCTTTATTACAAGGAGTAATTGACTTTGCTATACATGGTATCTGTTTCAATTTCTTAAAAGGAGCATGACCTAACCTATTATGCCATGTAGTAGACAAGTTATTTACAGAAGAATGTAAACAAGACTTGTTTTCTGAGATTGAATCATTGATGACTATGGAAGTATCTATAAGCTGAGTATCAATTGAAGAAATTGGTTGATTCACCAGGTAGAACAAATCATTGTGAGCTCTGCCAACTGCCCTTAAATTCTTGGTGAGTAAGTCCTGAATTAAGCAACATGTAGATGAAAATATTACGCTCACTGAACTGTCTTTCAGTAATTTTGGAACAGACAAGAGATGAAACTTGAAAGTAGGAATACACAAAACTCTCTCAAGCAGTAAACCACATACTAATTTCACAGTGCCTATGTGAGTGATATGTGAAGTTTGACCTGTGGGAAGATTTATGTTTTGTGGTGTTTTGAGTGGAGTGACAGTTGAAAATAAGGATAAATCATATGTCATGTGATCTGTTGCGCCACTATCAATGATCTAAGAATTCAGTTTAAAAGATACATTAGAGCAGAAAGCAGTACCTGCAATACTATCACATAGTTCATCTTCTGATTCTGAAGTAGTTTGACTGATTGAATTTGCATGAGATTGTTGTGGCATCATTTTCATCAGCTGCTCAAATAGACTGGAAGTAAATTGTATGACATTGTCACTTCCTTGATTGACAGAAGTGTGAGACAAATCAATGGCAGAAACTTGAGCTGCAGAAGACTCCCTTCCTTTGTTTCTGAACTGAAAACTTCTGTTTTGCTGCTGACTGTTTTTATCATTGACTTTCTTCTGAGGAAATTGTTTGGCTCTTGGATGCCACTCAGGAAAATCCAATGACTTGCCAGCATTTATCTTTGCTATGACCTATGTAGCCACATTTAGCACAAACTACTCCTTCTGCACTTTTGCTTTGGTTACCACCATTATTTCTGTCTGCACTATTATCATTTCTGTTGTTCTTGCTGTATAATGCAGTAGCTTCAAATTCAAGCTTTGACTGACCAAGAATTGACCTCTGTGATTCTTCTTCTTGCAACATTGAGCATACAGTGTCAACACTAGGCAAAGGATTGATGATTAAAATCTGACTTCTTTGGTCTTTGAAACTGTCATCTAGACCATGTAGAAACTGAAACAGCCTTTGTTCTTCCATATTCTTTTCCATTGCTCTTAGAAAAGCCCTAACTTCAGGAGTCATGTTTGTTATCACAGGAAGATCACTCATCGTTCCAAGTTCTTCCCAAACAACTTTTATTTTTGTATAATACTCATTAATGGTCAAACCATGTTGTTTGATCTCATAAGTATCCTTGTTCAGCTTGAATTTTCTTGAGCCATTGTTAGACAGAAAACGCCTCTCCAATGTAACCCAAATATCTCTTGCATTTAGCATATACATGATTGAATCACCAATTGATTCAGAAACTGACCTTAGTATCCAAGAAATCACCACAGTGTTACAGGTATCCCATTGTTCAGCACCTGCAACATCTGTTGGTTTAACAACTGTGCCATTCACAAAGCCAATCTTTCTCTTTGTGATTAACCCAATCTCCATGGCACGTCTCCACTTTCTGTAATCATCTGATGAGGTTAACTTTGCTGTTACCCCAAGCGTGCTAGGTCCCTCAGATGGGTGTAGAAATAGTGGATTTTGCAAGTCGGCCATCGAAACATGAGACATGATCAGGAATCTGTCTTTTGATCAATATTTTGTTAAATTTGATTTCCAGAATATATGAAGCTTTTGATTTCTTGATAAACAATACCAAGAAATCGAATAAGAAATGAATTTTGTGTTTATCTGATGAGAAATTTTGTTTCTGTAAATCAGTGTAATTTGCAAAAACAGAAAAAAATTTGTCAGAAATGATGAACACAGCTTGAAAGACTGATGAAACAATTCAGTACTTTCGAGAAAAGAAAGACTTTTTGGTTCTAATTTCTGGAAATCAACCGAATTTTGTAGGTTTGGTTAAGTGTTTTATGAGATTTATGTATAAGAACTTCTCTGATTCTTCTTTTACAGAACGTTTTTGCAGAAAAACATTTGATACCAAGTTGAGTTTATGAACTGTAAAGAAGAAATGATTCAGAGAGAAAACTCAAAGTTTATTGAATGAGTTTGTGATTTTATCAATCTGCCCAATACAATGTATGATCTAAGGTATATATAGACTATGTCTATCAGAGAAATGAACTCCCTAAGCTACTGTTCTATCAATCCTACAGTTGTACATTCAGTTACAGAATCGCTAACTAACTCTTGCCAGCTCATCGTCCAGCTCAGCAGTACACTAACCAACTCCCTTCCTTCAACAATCTTCTACAATTCGTGCGTGCAACTACCCATTTGTGGACTTGTGGGATTGGTATGAAGTCTTGCCGCACTAGACATTAGTAATTGAAATAATGGTAACTAGAGAGCACTAGTAATCTTCAGTTGTTTCTTACCAAAAAAAAAATCTTCAGCTACTGTTTTTAACTTATTTGTAAGGGCCCTCATAATGATGCAATCATCGTGATAACGATTACTCTATGATTAGGTCACGCTGTTTTTTGTGTTTCATTAATAATTGTCTGATGCGCGGCATCTAAAACATGTATTGTTTTGAAGCATACTCCCTCCGTGTCCGAAAGTTCTTCCACTTTTCTAGTTTTGTTTGTCTCAAAAAGTTCTTCCACTTTTCTAGTTTTGTTTGTCTCAAAAAGTTCTTCTACTTTTCTATTTTTTTTGGCTAAATAACTCATTTACCCCTTGAACTTCAGCCAGATTACCACAACTATCCTACCCCTTATTCTCACTAACCCACTTGTTGAGGGTAAATTAGTCCTTTTTTAGCTTTCTTAAAATGCATGCACTCCTTTAAAGTGGAAGAACTTTCAGAAACGGAGGGAGTACGTTCAAGGAAAACATGGTGGAGAATTCTGCGACGCTTGACATGCAGCACAACAGCAATGTACTCAGTACTCACATTAGCAGTGTACTCCGTAATGTGATAATGTAAATTAAAGTATGTTTTTTACCTTTTTTTTTCTTTATCTTTCAATTCAGTTTTTTTAGTTCAACTCAATTCAATGTTTTTTAGTTTATTTTATTTTAATTAAAAAGAAAAAATTCTACGAAAATACCAACTTTTATCCCATTTTGTACAAAAAATATCAAATTTCTTTTTGTACATAAATACCAAACTTTTTACATGATATAAATTTACTGAAATAAGAATAATAAATTTAGAATAATAAATTTACTGAAATATCAAATTTGGACAATACAATTTCATCCACACATTTACTGAAATAAAGAATAATAAATTTAGAACAATAAATTAAACAATCTTTCATTTCAAGCATACGAAGAACCATGCTTAATTGTTTGCTTCATAAAATTTTGTTGCACCATATCCCCCCAAATGATCAAATACATCTTTTAAGTACACACCTTATGCCAAATAGGTATTTTAAAAATTTCGATGACCTAATTGGTATTTTAAGTTAACTCCGACGACAATTAGACCCATTTGGTCATTCGGGGCACCATATCCATAAATCATGCTAAATATTACACAACAATGTTTCAAGGGTAACAGACGCAACCAAATTTCAACACCAATGATCCCGAATAACCAAATTTCAACACCAATGATCCCAAATAAACAACAAAGCAGAACACACAAAGTGCCATATGCCATAGTACAAAATGAAACTAAAACATGGTTTCTATCTCCTCTTCTCCTATGCGGATAGGTTAATTATCATCACTACACAAACTACATGTACATATAATATAATGGAGGGATGGCAGGAATAAATGGGAAATAAATGTAGAATACATGTGAGTGAAAGGAAAGAAATGAAAAGGAGAGAAGAGAGGCAAATGGCAAGGGATATGAGTGAAGTTGCTTGCACCCATCGCCTCCATGAGGGCAATTTGGTCAGAAAAAATTGTATTCGGTCATTGTTTTAACAAAAACTAAAATTTTGGTATTTTGGGGAAAAAGTGGGACAAAAGTTGGTATTCTTGTACAATTTTGACTAATTTCAAATGCCTTCAGCTTTTCCAGTTAAGTTCAGTTTTTTTCAGTTGAGAAACAAAACAGACCCTTACTCCTCGTACTTTTCACTTTCTAAAAGATTGAACTAACGTGAATTTAATTTAACTTGAGTAATTTTCACCTTCTAATAACAAGCTGCCCAAGATGGTTACCAAATAAGCCCAGTAGCTGTGAACGGGCCAATGAAAACGGTTGTTAGAGATTACGTTAAGTTCCACCAAATTAAGCAAAAAAAAAAGGATATAATTATTGTCTTTTTTTGAACTTATTTTTTCCTTGGCCTAATCCATCATTTACGAGACAACTAAAAAAAGTTAATGAATGACCAAAGAAGAAAAGAGGCCCTTCCCATTTCACTTAGCCTCCAACTCTTCTTATCTCACTATAAAAAAAAACAAAAATCTCTCTTATTTCCCAAGCAACTCAACTACACCCACCATAACAAACACCATGTATTTCCTATAAAAAAAAACTCACTCACCCAAAATAATCCAAACCTATTTTGAAGTCACTCATATCTAACTTCTCTCTTCTTCCCAAAACATCATTCAAACACATGCCACCTACCACCACCTTACTATTACCTAAGTCCAAATATATTCCTCATATCTTAAGCATATATTCCTCATATCTTAAGCATTATCAATTGTTCATTTTTTTCCTATTTGCCTCATTTCATCTTAAGTATTAAGTGGTCACGGCGTTCGATTTGGGATTTGGTTTGTGTCGTTTTAGGAGGGTGGGTTCGGTGTTCATTTTTTATGATGGTTGTTGTTTTGGTTTTTGGTAGGTGTTCGGTTTAAGGAAGTGACTTTCAATGTTGGTGACGATTGTTAATTTTTGGAAATTTAACATTTTTGGTCCCTGATGTTTGATCTAATTTTATTTTGGGTATATAAGGTTTGCATATCATCATTTTGGGTGATTGAGCTTACTGTTTTGTTAACACTTTGGGTATTTGACTCAAATTTGTTAAGTTTGACCGTGAATATAAGGTTAATAATGTAATTCCTCTTTTCCCTCCACCTTTTCGTGCCTTTCCTACACATTTTCAGACATATCGTGTGGGTTACTTTACTAAGATGTAGAAATTAATATCATTTTTATTTTTTATGGGCTAATTTTCTGATATTGATAAAACTCGTTTAACTTATTTAATTTTACTTACTTTCTTCTAATTCATGATAAATTTATGTTGTGTAATTAGTTAGTATGAATTTAATTTATGGTTGTGATATTGTTGTTTTATTTGACATTCAATGGGTAATTTGTACTATGTGAATTTCTTAAAAAAAAAAAAGAATTGGGCAATATGCTACTGTCACTGCAATGTGTGCATGACTTCAATCACACTGAATTGAAAAATTAAAAAAGTTAAGAATCGGTCGAATCAGGTCTAACCCAGACTGAACCGGAAAAATTTAGGTCCGGTTTTCCAGTCCAATGAAATTACGAGATTTCGATACTTGGTCCAAACTTATTATTTGGTCCGGTTCGGGTCTGGACCGCTGCGCACCCCTAGAAAGAGATTGGACAAAAAAATAGAGGGAGTAGGGAGGAAGAGGAGGGATTGTGGTTGTAAAATAGTAAAAAGATTTTGTAGGATTTTTTTTGGTTGAATATAAACAATAATATAAAAAGTAGGAATAATTACTTTTTGGGTACCCGACCTATGGCATATCCCTAAAATGGGCACCACCTGTTTGGGCCTTTACTTTTTAAGCACCTGTACTATTGAAATATGTAACATAATGGTTCTCATATGGCATTTTTGTAGCATAAATCGTTTAAATAAGACTTACATTTGTAGTTTTACCTCATGTTGTTGTTGTCAATGTTGTTTTTACCCTTTCACAAGTGATTGAAATAAAAGAGAAATAAAAAAATTCCCCTGAAACTATTCTTATTACTAAGAAATTTAACCTCATTTCATCATGTTTGCCCCCAAAACTAGAGCTGGCTACGAGCCGACTTACGTCTTAGCTCAAACGACTTGACTCACCCAGACCCTCAGCTCAAAGTCAGCTCGTGTACGGTCGAGCCGACTTGAACCAAGTTGATACCTAGGAAAACCTTAACTCGAAGTCAATTCGGCTCAGCTCGTGTACGGTCAAGTCGAGTCGAGCCGAGATGATACGTACAAAAACCTTGGCTCAAAGTCAAGTCGGCTATATTCGATTGCTCGAAAAATCGTTAAGTAGGTACAACTCGCCAGCTCGTTAAGAGAATTCAATTTGAAAAGTCACAAGAGCTCAAATTAAGTCACTCAAATCGTCTACTTCGTAAAGTCAAATCACCCCCATCTAGTAATTCCGCTAATGGAGTCATTCCAACTCGAAGCTCATCTGAGTAAGCGAGTACTGGCTACTTAGCAACAGCCAGCAAAACAGATCAACCGGTAACACATAAGCCAAGTGCAAACCGGGCAACCAGTCTAAGAGAGAGAGAGAGACAGAGAATGAGAGCGGAGTAAGAGATCCCAGATTGAGAATAAGAGATGAGGAGATCGAGATATGGGATAGAGAGGAACAGCTAAAAGTTGTGAGAGAAAAGATTGTAAGCAGTTGAGATTGTATAGGTGGGCACAACTACACGGTACGCAATTGCAAACTTGTAACATACACCCTTGGGGCTTGGGCCTTGGAAAAAAAGGCAACTGATATTATTGTACACTTGTACCATTTGCCTAGTGGGCAAAAGTTAGGCTGAGTTAGCTCGTAAGTCATCGAATTGCGATTGAGTTGAGCTAGCTCATCGATTTCGAATTGACTTGGTTAAATTAAAATGTCAGCTCAAAGTAAAAAAAAAAGTGTGTTAAAACAATTAAACAAAAGTTTGAATTCAGTATATTTCAGTTCAACTCAATTTAGTTTAGCCTTTAAAACCAAAAAAAAAGGTCCCATAATCGATCATTGGCGCTCCTAACAACGTAACAGTGTAGCAATCTCTCATATATATGGCTAGCAAAAGTTAACACGATACAATTGAGACACAAGTTACTTAAAGGAAACATGAAACCGACCAACCACAATTAAAAAGGTAAAACTTAATGTTTAATCATTTTATATAATTTGATTTATTTTGACGCTATCAAAAAAGATTGAGACAAATCGTTACATAATCGACCCAGTAACACGAATTGCCACGCACCCCTTCTCTCCGTGTCTCTATGTCTCTATCTCTATGCAGCTATGCTAATCAAAGGATTATAGACTTCTTGGCCAACCCGTTCCAGCCCGACTCGACCTGGTAGACCGAAGCTTAACGATGTTCTAATGTGGTTTCATATAATCCATCTGCTATAGGGGTGGATTTGTTTGATTTGACCCGGGTCTGCCCGACCCGGATCCACTTTCCAGTACAAGCATCCACTTGACCATGATGTTAATGATGCCAAAATGTTCAACCGAAGACGCAAGCAGATTGAAGTCAAGTTTATTTTAGCCTTAGATTAGTGTTCTTGTAGATTAATGTCTTTAATAAGTAATAAGTATAAGTAGTTTTTTATTTTCTTGTTTTAAATAAGTATGGTGGGTGTTGGGAGAATTTGGGAGATGGATCTAATCCTTCCTTACCCATTCTACCGGGTTACCCATTTCTCACATTTTCTTTCAACTCCTTTTAGCCACACAGTTGTTTGTTTGTTCTTAGTACTTGGGTGTATGTTATTTCCCGAGATGAAACCCCAAGTATTCGCCTTCATTCCTTACCTTTAAAAAAAAAAACTTTATTTTCTTATCTACAGATCATGACTACGAGTACTCTACGACAGCTACAAAGACATGAGCGGTTCTCAGATCGTGATTAGTACTCCTCCTCCGCATGCACGTACTTCTGGGGTCACCAAATGTCATTGTCAATCATGACAACCAATCAACCAAGGTACGGTCCATACTAATTGTGGACCTTAAGTTTATGTTACGTTGATTGTTGTGCTACATTGAGTACGTAATATAGCTAATTAGCTAGGGAATGCTATAGTGTATATGCTGTCTTGCTGTCTTCTTGAATTGAGTCATGTAGCTAGCCCACATTTAACATTCCCTTCCAAAAGAGCCATGCTATATGCTATATATGCTGACTTGCCGATGTATATAAGCATAGCTAGACAGAGTAATTTCAGTAAATAAATAGGAGAACGATTGAGTTAGCCACAAGATCCACACAAAGCTAGCCATAATGAGAGAGGTATCATCAACTGCACCTCATGTTTTGATCTTCCCTTTCATGTCAAAAGGCCACACCATTCCTCTACTTGACTTAGTTAAGCTCATTCACGTCCAACGCCCTCGAGCCACCTTCAACATTTTCACAACTCCAGCCAATGAGCCCTTCATTTCACTTTCGGTTTCCTCCCTTCCTAAGGAGCTCATAAGAATCACCTCTCTTCCCTTCCCTGCAACGACTGACCTACCTCCAGGCGTCGAAAGCACTGACAAACTTCCTTCTATGTCCCTTTTCCATGACTTCACGGACGCTGTAGAACAACTACAACCTCACTTTGAGACCGCCCTCGAAAATGATCTGAAAATGCACCAAAATGGTACCTCAACAACCTTCCTTATTTCCGATGGGTTTCTTCATTGGACTCAAGAATCTGCTTCCAAATTCAACATTCCAAGATTGTATTTTTATGGAATGAACTGCTATGCAGTTACTATTTGTAGAGTTGTACTGGGGGAATATAAGGTTTTCACTGGAAATGAACTTGATGGTGAGTCGGTCCAAGTTCCTCATTTCCCGTGGATTAGTGTCACAAAGAATGATGTATTTAATACGTTCAATGCCGAAGGCCGGCCACTTGAGTTCGTTATGAAGTGTGCTATCTCGACGTCAAAAAGCTATGGTTGCTTGGTGAATACCTTCGACGACATTGAGTTAAAGTTTTTGGACTATTGCAACTCTAAATATGAGCCTAAAAATTGGTCTGTCGGACCTCTTTGCTTGGCTGAGAAGCCCAAGATGGAGAGACTAGAGTCAGATAATCCCATTTGGATGAAATGGTTGGATCAAAAGTTGAAGGAAAATGAGCGAGTTTTATACGTTGCATTTGGAACACAGGCGGAAATATCTGATGAGCAACTAAAGGAAATCATTGTTGGGTTAGAAAAATCAGGAGTTAATTTTCTATGGGCTTTGAAGATAAAGCCGAAACAAGAAGAGATCATGGAGGGATTTGAAGAGAGAATTAAAAATAGAGGGTTGGTAGTGAGAGAGTGGATTGCACAAAGGGAAGTCTTGGAGCATGAGACTGTACAAGGCTTTTTAAGTCATTGTGGATGGAACTCAGTGCTTGAGAGCATATGTGCAAGTGTGCCTATTTTAGCTTGGCCCATGACGGCAGAACAACCTTTGAATGCGAAAATGGTTGTAGAGGAGATTAAAGTCGGAGTTAGGCTGGATACTATTGATATGTCGATTGATAGGTTTGTCAGTTCGGAGGAGCTAAGTAAAAAGGCGAAAGAATTGATGGACGGAGAGATTGGAAAGGAAATTAGAGACCGAGTGAAACCGCTTAGCAAAGCTGCCCAAAAGGCTACAGAAGAGCATGGTGCATCTTGGAAGAATTTGGCGACATTACTGGATGAATTAGAAGCACTATAAGTCTACAATTGAATTTAAATTTGGAAATCAATTTTCTACAATTCAAGCAACTATCCATCTGTGGCCTTGTGAATTGGTATGCAGTCCTGCCGCACTGGCCACTAGTACTTGAAATAATGGTAGCTAGAGAGCACTAGTAATCTTCAGCTACGTACTGTTTCTTACCCAAAAAAAAATCTTCAGCTAGTGTTTTTAGCTTTTCTGATGATCTGTAAGGGCCCTGATCATAATGATGCAATCATCGTGATAATAATTATGATTAGGAAATGTCACGCTGTTTTTTGTGTTTCATTAATTAATTGTCTGATGAGCGGCATCTAAAACATGTTAGTGCGTGGCGTATCACTGTATCGTTTTGAAGCATTCGTTGAAGGAAAACATGGTGGAGAATTCTGCGACGCTTCAGGTGACATGTAACAATGTACTCCTTAATGCAATGTAAAGTATGTTTCTTTGGGGAATTTGGGGTTGCTGTCAAGTGCTGTATCTGTAACTGTGCTGTGGAGGTGATGTAGATAAAAGTGCTGCAGATGTGCTGTAGCGGTCAATGAAAGCACTTTAGTGTTTGGAGAATTAATTTTAAAATTGTGCTGTCATTTCTATCTGACAAGTAAAATGACAATATTAGACATGTATTTTTTTGGTAAAGACTTATTCCATTTCATTAAAATATAAATTACAATTTGTTAATTTTATATTTCCTTTTGAACAATTTTTTAATGCTTAATTGATATTTTTATATTATCTCTGTTTTGTTGGTTTGTATTGTTACAGTTTAATTTTGTCAGTTCAGTTCAGTTACGTTTTTTTTCAGTCACAGAAATTTAGGTGAACCTATTTCATATATGAAACTAGGTACTAATGACCCATCGGCTACATAATAATGAACTTTCGACGGCACAATAATGATCACTCGACTACACAATAATGACCCCTCTTATCCAGTCTCATGTATAAAACGAGTTCACACAAATATTTCTATTTTCAGTTCAGTTCAGTTCAGTTTTTTTCAATTCATTTATTTTAGTATCAGTTGAGGACTTTACCAATAAAGAAAACACACCATTACCTCTCCTTCTTTTCACCTTCTAAAAGATTGAACGGAAGTGAATTTAACTTAAATTAATTCCATTTTTAATAACTAAACTTAACTAAACTGGAATTGTAATAATTGAAATGGAATTTTCGTTAATTATTTTTAACACATAATTACTTATTAAAAGTCTATGAATATTGGGCTCAAATAAACAAACATGGTAATACATTTCCAATGAATACATAGAATACAAATGATATCTGTGTTACAATTTCTTGCGATCAAAAGAAACGAGTTGAACTCAACTGAATAGCGAAAGTGTCACACTAGTATATCCATTTTTTTCTTTGGTGCAAAGTATATCCATTTTAGATGCAAAGATTTGGCCTATTTTGTTCAACTTATTTAGAGTAGCAAAATAAGTTCAGCTATTTTTTTTTTCGTTCTCTTGAATCTAATTCAGTTTAATTAATATAAGTTCGATTAAATAAAGTTATGTTATATTAAGGCCATATAACGAGTATAAGTAAAATGAAATTAATTTATTTAATTAAGATAAGTTAAACTATGAAAAAAACTTAGT
Source organism: Pharnaceum exiguum (assembly GCA_900322385.1). Classification (NCBI taxonomy): domain Eukaryota; kingdom Viridiplantae; phylum Streptophyta; class Magnoliopsida; order Caryophyllales; family Molluginaceae; genus Pharnaceum; species Pharnaceum exiguum. Next base: position 20,801 of record ONZK01003159.1, read on the forward strand.
TAAGTTAGGTATAGTTGAATTTTGTTTTGTTGGTGTGCAGGTGAAGTTGAATTAATTAAACTCAAGTTAGTTAATTTAGGTAGAGCTAAGTTAAGTCAGTTAAAGTTAATTAACTAAGTACAATCAGTTAAGTTAAGTTGTTAAATGCAAGTTATACCCAATTTAATCGGGTTTAGTTAAGGCTCAGTCCAAGTAAATAAATGTTCATTTTTCTCTAAAATAACAGTAAAATATTCAATTAAATTAAAGTGAAAGATGGAGACCTTAGCTTGAAGCCATCCACTGTAAAGTAAAGGTACTTTCGGGAAATCTAGTTGGAGCTAAAATTGTTTGAATTTGTTGAAATTGAAGCTTATTCATGTGAAATGGCATAAAAGTTGTATTTATTTATAAAGGTATTAAACTTGTAATGGTCTTGTTTTGTTATTTTCATTTATTAAAACGGTAAATTTGGATGTATGTATTGATGGGAGCTTTTTTAGATAAACAATATAATGTAGCTTATGAGATAAGTTATTTATTTGATAATCTGCCTCCATTCCTGACAAATAAACACAATATATAGCAAGTGTACAAGTACACCGGGTGCCACGTCATCATTTTAAAAGAAAAATAACATGGATGACTAATAGTTATTTTTATATGACTAATGACTAGTAGGTATGTTTATATGACTAATGACTAGTAGGTATATGAATAGTGAAATCTTTTATATGACTAATGTCTCCGAACTAGCGCCTGACTTTTAGCCATATATTTTTTTTTCATTAATTTCCTTTTTACTTTTAATAAAAAGTGAGTACCATCTAACAGGTGTACCCATACACCTGGTGTAGCCTATACTAGCAGCACAACATATGTAAAAAGGAAAAATTGTTATATAAATTGAACTTAAGATTATTAAGGAGTATTATTGTTTGGTAAACCATGGGGGTCTAAGGGTGTGTTTTGATCAATCGGATGGAAAGATATAAACTGGAAAAAAATAAACTGAACTGAAAAAACTAAAGAAAACTGGACTGATTTGAAAAACACTAAATGCAGTTAAAATTGGGAGATTGTCTACAAAGTATATTTATTTTTTTTGTGTAAAGTGAGGCATTGAGGCCGATAAGAATCGAGTCCCCAACCTTAATGGTTGAAGGTGTACTCTCCACCACTTGAGAAAAACTATATTACAAAAGTAAAATGTCCGAATCTCACATTTAACATCCCCAACTTATAATGGGCGTCGTTATAGGTGTAGCCATTACACGCACTGCTTACTTTTTCTTTCTATATGAAATGACAAGTCCAATTTATCGTCTTGGACCATCGACATTCAAAGAACTAGAAAGGCATTTTATTATCATGCACACAGAGACAGTTTTTTCATGATTGGTTTGTATGTGAGGCCTTGCTGGACCCTCGTGGGGGCAAATGAGATATCTCCAAAGCTTAATGCGGTTTGGGAATTTTGTATGGTCTCGGTCCGACAACAAAATATGACAAACTAGATATGGAATTTTGTTCTAAATGTTATTTTTTACAGCGAGAACATTTTTAAAAAATTTGTAAGTAATTACCTTAATTTTACTCTATTTTACCATCTTATTAAAATTTTCTTATAAGATACTACCTTATATTATGATTGTTTTATAGTACCTTTAAACTCCAAAATGTCAGATCTACTCTTGAAATTTATTAAAAATAATAATTTAAGGTTCTAATAACTAACAAATTATGTATTTCAAAACCAACACCCTTTCATATTTTTAAAAAGGGAATATAAATCTAATTTTTGTTATTTTTTTAGTTTTTTATTTAAGTGTATATTTGACATTTTTTAGACTGAAGGTTTGTAAAACACGAAAACTTAATATAAGGTAGTATATTACAAACTATTTTATATTTTTTTGAAGGAAAAAGAGAGTTTTCATTAATTAATAGCCACACGGCATCTACAATCGAAGTTGACATCAACAGGATATGAAATCTATATTGCAGAATACATTCGATAACAAAACTTAATTGCTAGCATCGCTCTCTTGTTAAACGACTTCATTTTCGCTATATTCAAAGGAGCAGACTTTTCAAAAAAGCGCCTTTTATAGTTTTGAAGAATGTCTGGTTCTGATATTGGTCTTGTCTATCTAGTTATGAGAGTACTTGATCCTACAAAGTTCGACGATCATATGGATCTGCAAAGAGTTGTATTCATCAAGATGGCAAGATCAATATCAGAATCAGACATTCTTCAAAACTATAAAGGCGTTTCTGTGAAAAGGTTGCTCCATTGAAGACAGCGAAAAAGAAGTCGTATAACAAGAGAGGGATGCTAGCAATTAGGTTTTGCTATCGAATGTATTTTCTGCAATATTGATTTCATATCATGTTGATGTCAATTTCGATTGTAGATGCCGTATGGTTATTAATTAATGAAAACTCTATTTTCCCTTTAAAAAAAATTTAAAGATCTTGGGATTCTATACCGACCTAATTCTCACAAGTCACAACTATAAGGCAACCATTTATACTTGTGATTTTGTGAGCTGTGACTAGAGGTGGCAAAAAAAAAAAACCGAAACCGACCGCTAATCGACCAGCTAATGATCCGATAATTTTGACCCGAAACTCCGAAAATGACCAAACCTGTTTAACCCGCTAATTTCTGGGTCAAATTCGACTCGCCCAAAAACTGTCCGTTTGACACAAAAGCACTAATATCTTTATATAAAAAAAATTACTTTTAAAGATAAAGTTGTTTAAAAGTAACTTTTTTTGGATAAATTAATTATAATATCTTATTTTGTAACTTTGCAACTCTAAGACAACTTATTAATCATATTATGTAGTTATCGAACTAATTAAATACGGATAATAAATTTTTAAATGTGAAAAAGTGCAATATTTATATTATTTTTTTTAAAATAAAAAAGGCGTCACCGACCCATTGGTCAACTCGAGATCGACCCGAATTTGAAACTGACTGCCAGTTAACGAGCCGCAACTGAAATGACCCAATCCGCTAATGACTCGAGATATCATTAATCCGCCTGAAACCGACCCACCCGACCCGTTTGCCATCTATAGCTATGATAGTGGAGTTGGAGATGGATGGAACAATACTAGAGTGACTTGGGTGAGTTAAAAATCTAATAGCGTAGTATGCATTTTCTAACTAAATAAAAAAATCATTTATATTAAATTCTCAAAACAGATAGAGAGAAAGATCAAATGGTCATTGACCCAAAAGGTAGGATGAGTTTTTTTCTTGGATATTTCGCTACCCTGGGCACTGAAGAATACTAGACATATAGGCCTAGATTGTTTAACAAATACCTCGAGTTGGGAGCTAGTTTTTGTAAAAGAAAATAAAAAGTAACTTAATTTGTTTTAGTCGTCCCTTGTATTAAAAAGTTTTTTGATTATAAGTAGGTAAGTAACTGTCATTTTTAGCTAATTTGTGATTATATGACTAAAATGGTCATTAGAAAGATTTGTCATTGTTTTTGGGTTACCATATTTTTTTATTATTATTATTATTATTATTATTATTATATAATGATAATATTAATTATTGGATAGTAGTAATAATATTATTATTGGATAATAGTAATAGTATAAAATTATTATAAAATATACCATTTTATTTACCTCACTTAAAGCATCATAAACCGGGAAATCAATTATTCAATATATTAATAAGGGTAAACGTATTTATTGACATTGTGCCAATGTGAATACTGAGCTCTTCTAACACCGTTAGATTTCTCCTTTAACTGTGAAGACATGCCAAACTCTAATTGGATAGGGATGAAAAAAGGTTGTTAATTGGATGTTTTACCCTAATTTCTTTGTTCTTGATCATTTTTCTTTCAATGTTGGGATGGAGAGACAAAAGGTGAGAGACTAAGATAAGAAGAAAGAACCAAAAAACAAAAAGAAAATTGGAAAAAGAATGAGATAGTACAAAAAATATAGAGAAAATTGCTGACAATGATCCATATTTGAGGCGAGTTATGACGAATAATCCCTACTTTGGAAATAGACAGGGACTTACTAGCCGAGAACATGCCAATGAAAACGGACGATAGAGATTCCGTTGAACTCCACCAAGTTAAGAAAAAAATGGATATAATTGTCTTTTTTTAACTTATTTTTTCTCTAACCTTAACAAAACAATTAAAGAAAATTAATCTATAAAATGTTATAGGAAAAAAGCCCTTCCTACTTTACATATTCTCTAACTCTCGATCTCGCATCTCCTAAGTAACTCAATGCAACTACACCCACCATCACAAACACCCCCTATTTCCCCTAAACAAACACTCTCATACATAAATCCAAACTTATTTTCAAGTCACTCATCTCTAACTCCTCTATTCTTCCCAAAACAATATACCAATCCATCCCACCTACCACCATCACCATCTAACTTATTCTTACTATTACACTTGCACCCAAGGGACGGCTTAGACTTTATAGAGGCCCAGTGCGGTAGCCGCAATTGGGCCCTAAACTATCAAACTTCGCCGCTTATGAATATTTTTGACGCTTTCTTGTAAATGTTTCCACAAGAAAAAGCGTAAGTATACCAATAGCGATGCTTAGTTGTACTGACAGTATTTTATCGATGCTTTATTGCGTTGAAAATATGTGTTTTTTTCCACGCTTTTTGGCGTCATTTTTGTACTATACATGAAATGTGAGGCCCTTTTGCCAACTGAGGCCCTGTGCGAGGCTACGAGCAGACTGCTCGTACCGAGCCTCAGCCGTCCTTGCCTTTCTCCACCACGCGATGAGAATCCAAACTACCTATTCTCTACCAAAACCTAAGTTCAAACAAATTTCTCATATCTTAAACAGTTTTCACCCAAACAATATATACCACTACAGTTTCAACATTATCAATTGTTCAATTTTTTCCTATTTGCCTCATTCCGATCCATCTATATAATTGGGTCGTCATGGAGTTCGATTTGGATTGTGTCGTTTTAGGGCATTGTGATGGGTGTTTATTTTTTTGATGGTGGAGGTTGTTTAGGGTGGTAGGTGTTCAATTTAAGGAGGTGACTTGAGGTGACTTTCGTTATTACTGAATGCTGATGATTGTTAATTTTGTTCCCAATTCTTAGATACACCGATTGTACACGTAAACTGGGTGTTTTTTTAAGTATTACAACATATACCGTTAGTCAACTTTTTAATGTCATTAGCCAAGTCTCTTTATTATTAATTAGTCATAAATCCACCATACGTACGTGTACACACGGTGTACAAAAAAACTTGTTGAATTTTGTATACTGAGCTCTTTCCTTTTGTTAGAAAAAGCATATATTGTAATTCTGCAATTAATTAACAAGCAATTTGTTTAATAAATCCACCCAAAAATACTAGTACAATCTTCCTTAAAGTTGTGCCAAAATTCACGGACATAGTGGACTATAAAAATGACACTCTTTAAAAGAAACAGAGAAAAGAATACGGATAGTCAAACTTTATTAATAGTAATGGCCTAATGGAGAGAATGGAATCAGAATAGATTCATAATAATTCAATAATCATCATTTACTAATTTCTTTATTTATTTAATCATGTCAGTATACAATTCTTTCACTCATTCACTCAATCACTATAATCACTATACAGCGTGCCACCGGCACATGAATATATTGTGTCAGATTTGAGCCCTTCAAAATGACCCCAAGTACAGAAGATAAAGCCACATAAGTGACATAACCCCACATTTCCACATTCTCCTTCACACTTTCCCCTCCCAATATAAGCATAAACACTATCATACAAAAACTCCAAAAATAAAATCCAATGATAAGAAAAAACTTGTCACAAAAAAACACCAAACAAAGTTGAGTTGGGTGCTAAGCCAAACTTATTATCATCTTTCCTTTTCTCACCCTCTCACACCATTCTCATTTCTCATTGTGGAGCACTCACATAACTTACCATAACTTAACAAACTCCTGCAGGCTGCACCCAATATAATACCAATAAATAAATTTTAAAAAAACCCCAAGAAACCATAAAGAAAGAAAGCTCATTATTATTGCATACTAGTATTAATGACTAAGTGACCTTCCATTTTCCATATCATCATTTATTTCAGTCATCAAAACTCATCATACTAAGCCTTTTCATCTTAGCTTATTCATGAAACAACAATACTAAGCTATATAGTTGTCCCTCCATGGATCTAGAAGCTAACAACAACCGAATCAAGGTACGTACACATACACTGTGGGACCGACCCCCATGCATGCATGCTTAACTGCTTAACATGATCATGTGTGCTCATAATTTACTTTTATTTTTGAATGTTTTTACAGAGGGAGTCATGGAGGACAGTGCTAACATTAGCATACCAAAGCTTAGGAGTTGTATACGGAGACTTAAGCACATCACCATTGTACGTATACAAAAGTGCATTTGCAGAAGACATAGAACATACAGACAGCAATGAGGAGATATTTGGTGTATTGTCCTTTGTTTTCTGGACGTTAACACTAATACCATTGCTTAAGTATGTGTTTATAGTGCTTAGAGCTGATGATAATGGTGAAGGTGGTACTTTTGCATTGTACTCTTTGTTATGTAGACATGCTAGAGTTAGCTCTTTGCCTAATTGTCAACTTGCTGATGAGGAACTCTCTGCTTATAAGAAAGATGATGACTTGCTGTTGTCTGATCATGATCATGATGGTAATAGTAAAGATGATGCAAGAATTAGCAGCAGCTTGAAATCTACTTTGGAGAAGCATAAGGTCTTGCATAAGGTCTTGTTGATTTTGGCTCTTATTGGTACTTGTATGGTTATTGGTGATGGTGTTCTTACTCCTGCAATTTCTGGTAATTCTCAATCTTTATTAGCATTCCTTTCTCTTTCTTCTGTTTTTTGAAATTCTGAATTCTGGGTATGTCAGAGATAGCCTTGTACTTGCAGCTTGGTTGACTACCTTGAGGTGACTTTGCCATGATTGTTGTTATTCTTCTTTTTTTACTTTGGGGGTGGGTGGGTATGTGGAAATACCATTGGTTTGGAATTTGTAGATTTTGTTTATTGATTGTGTGATTTGAGTTGGAACTTGGAAATTTGGGGAATTGGGGTAATCTTGTTAATTTGCTGATGTTTTTAATTTTAATTGGTTGCAGTATTTTCTGCTGTGTCTGGGCTGGAGTTATCAACAGCAAAGGAGCACCATCAGTGTGAGTTCAATTTCTTACTTTTCTCAGCAATAGCAACTGTTAACTGAAAATGTAATGGAAATTGCATGATTGGGTTGATTGATTTGTTAAGTTAATAGATCTAATTTTGGATCTGAAAAAGTTATACTATGTATTTGCCATTTGGGATATGGGAAGCTAATTAAAGGAGCTAAAATCACAGAATTTGATCACATTGTAATAATTCTAGAGATCCAAGAATGTAGTTGATGTCATTTTCAAGCAACTTGATCCAGGAATGATTTCTTTGGCATCTTGAATGAACACGTAAAAGTGTGTGAGAAAGGTCACTATAAGTAGATCACTATCAGGAGCTATTATAATCTTTGTTATGGGGACAGTATATATCCGATGATGCCGATATATCCATCAAAAAGTATGTCGATCATTCAATCATGTACATGTAGCTTGCAAAGTTTTGGTGCTGTCTGTGCAAATCGTGTTCAGCTAAGGCTTTAAGTCTATTAGTCATGTAAACTCATCATTTGTTTATGATGGAACGTTTAGATTCATACTGTAAAAGGACAAGGTTACAATTAAGATATTGCTAGAAGTGCTTGTGGTGCTAATAGGCAGACTAAAGTAGATTCATTGCTTTATCAGAAGATGATGGAAACCTTTAGTTTCTTCTTATTATTATTTAATTAAAGTCATTGTTTGGTCAGAAAAATGGTAGTTTAGTTAGAAGATGGAACTTGGCCTAATACATTAGTATACTTAATTCATGGTGCAGCCATGATGCTGGTTTTCTGGTTATCCTAGTCATGCAAAGCGTGCACAGGGCGTGACAAACATGTTTCTCTGTTTTAGTAAGAATAGTCAAGTACTACATTTAATTATAGCGTGTGGATGCAGCTAATTCACCTACCAGCTTTGGGGGGTGAGATTGAAAAAAGAGTGAATCATCAAACGACTGAGGAATCTGTGGTCTTAAAAGGACAGATATTATGCTGATTTGGAAACCTAATATAATGTCCTGACTCACTATTAACTCGAATGGACAAGCTGCATTCTGTCTCTAAGATAATTTAATTAGCTACTATTTGAGTTATAATAACTAATTTCAGTACTATCCCTTTTCATAAAATCCGTGTTTATTTGCAGCTGTTGAGTAAGGGAATCGAATTCTGCTATTTTCGCATTTGCGCTCGTATTTAAATGTATGCTGAATATGGTGATTGTAACATCAAATCAGAAGTTGTTGACTACATGTTTCTTTTTGAGCCTGCACCAGTTCTTCCTCCTGCTCCAAAATTTGTGTTTTCTATCGACACAAAGGTCATTTTAGCTGTTTGTCACTAATTGCTCTTGCACAACCGAGCAAATCATCCTTCATACGTTCCTTGAAATATGACTATTTGTTTACTTGTGGACCTAAATTATTTGTGTCAACCTTTTTCATCTTCATGCTTCTCTGACAACATGATCCAATCTCAGTGATCTTTTGCCAATAAGAGGAAAACGGAATGAGGAACAGCCTGGGGGGAATTTTTCTGCCTTAATTATTAGGGAGTTCTGAAATTTCACATATCTTGAATCTCGGGCATTAATTGTAATTGTCATAATTCAACCATTGCTTTCTTTAGAAAAAGAAAAGGAAACAAGGGAAAGTAGCGTACATCTTGACCCCCAGTGCTCCATGGAAACACTGGGTTGTTGTTGTTGTTATCTATCCATAGCTGTAGGACTATGAAGGCTGCTAAATTTTCTGTTGTGTTGTATGTCAGATGCTAATTGATCTCTAGGGAATTCGAGAATTAAGGTGAATGGAAAATCTTCTGAAATGAAAATTTACCCCATGATAGATGGTTGTTCGTGTCAATTTAATAGATAAGAAACTTCTACAGGAACAACGTCAATTTTGTAGTTGCTGGATATCCAATAGTCTGAAAAGATACTGGACTATATGAAGTCCTAGTAGTTGTTTCAAAATTCTGTTGATCCTTCCTTGTAATTGTTCGCAGCTGACAGCATTGGGACTTCATCCTTTTGCAAATCACTAGTGTTGCTTACATGACATTCTATGTTTGGGGAATAAGATAAATTAGCATTGCAAACAAGTCTAAGATAGGCAACTGGAGAATTGACTGATGTTTGGCTGTTGTTACCTCAAGCTAAGCTCCATTCTCGGTTTCTTTTAGGGAGTTCATGCACACAAAACCCAGAAGTCTCCAATCTTGCTTAGTCATTTTTGAAATGTCTTCGCTTTTGTCCATTGCTATTGAAGTTGGGAGAATTAGTACTCTCTCAGCTTGCGCTTAATGTTGGAATAAAAAAATGCTCCACTAAATTTCTGATGCTTCCTATACTTTGGTCTAAGAAAGTTTTTGTCCTGCTTAGCTGGAAATACTTGAGCTGAATTATCCTATGTATTCTGCAGATATAGAAGTCCCAGTGGCATGTGCCATTCTGATCTTATTGTTTGCCCTGCAACATTATGGGACTCATAGGGTGGGATTCCTGTTTGCACCAGTCGTTGTAACATGGCTACTGTGCATCAGTTCAATTGGTTTGTATAACATTGTGCACTGGAATCCCCATGTTTATCAAGCTCTGTCTCCGTACTACATGTACAAGTTTCTGAAGAAAACCCAAAGAGGGGGATGGATGTCCTTGGGTGGAACCCTTCTTTGCATGACAGGTTAAAAGATGAATACAGAGACTTATCAGTTACTTGCTATCACACTCTTCACTTCTCTGATATCAAATTTCTTCTGCTTCAGGTTCGGAAGCTATGTTTGCTGATCTTGGACACTTCTCCCAACGGTCCATACAGGTAGACCCAACACTTGGGATCTTTCATGTTTTCTTCTTCTTTACGTTTATTCTACGTACTATCTGGGTTGCGATTGAAGGTACTCTTACCCGAGAATGTGTGCCAATTGTTAGTTTTTTGCTTGTTGTTCTTCTGTTATTTTCCTTCCAACAGATAGCATAAGAACTAATGTCATCTTGTGGTGACAAAATAAGGAATCGCGAGACTAATAAAAAGTATTTTGATAAGCTCAATGACTGATATTTCTTCTCACAGATTGCTTTCAGCTTTTTTGTGTACCCGTCTTTGATTTTGGCCTATATGGGACAAGCTGCTTACTTATCCAAACATCATGCTCTTCAAAGTGACTACAGGATCGGATTTTATGTATCTGTACCTGGTAAATTCTCTAAGACACACTAGTGTGCTTGATAGCTGTTTCAATTAATGAAACTTGTGTTCTAAATATAGGTATTGTTTGTCTGATATTTTGTCAGAGAAGATTAGATGGCCAGTTTTGGGTATAGCCATACTTGCGGCAGTAGTGGGAAGCCAGGCTGTCATCACAGGGACTTTCTCAATTATCAAACAGTGCTCTGCACTAGGTTGTTTCCCTCGAGTTCGGATAATCCACACATCCTCAAAAAGACATGGGCAAATCTATATCCCAGAGATAAATTGGATACTAATGGTACTGTGTCTTGCTGTTACCATTGGTTTTAGAGATACAAAACGCATGGGAAATGCTTCAGGTATGTTCTGTCACAGATGTGACCTGTTTATGTTTAGAAGTCTATGTATAAAAATCATCCTTTGCTCTCCTACAATTCGAAACAACTTCTGCATTTTTTTGATCCCAAACCTTCAGAGACCTTTTTTACTTATTCTCAAATGTCGTTTTGCTCATTCCATATTTTCTTACTGAAACTAGCATGCAACTATGTACTAAGATATAAGGCCTCTTGTCATCTTGTAACTTTTTTTATTTTACTTTTTTTGTGAATATTTGAGTGGCATCTTTCTGTAGTCTATGAATGCTGTGTTAACTGATCACTAATCACATTTTTTTTTTGGTCAAACAGGTTTGGCAGTCATAACAGTCATGCTTGTTACAACCTGCCTAATGTCACTAGTTATTGTATTATGTTGGCGAAAGAGTGTCTTCCTTGCTATCGCTTTCATATTCTTCTTTGGCTCCATAGAAGCTCTTTACTTCTCAGCTTCACTCATCAAGTTTCTCGAAGGGGCATGGGTTCCTGTTGCTCTATCATTTATCTTTCTTATAGTCATGTACATATGGCACTATGGCACACTGAAGAAGTATGAGTATGATGTCCAAAACAAGGTCCCTATCAACTGGCTCCTTGATTTGAGTCCCAATTTAGGAATGGTCCGTGTTCGTGGTATTGGGCTCATACAGACTGAGCTTGTCACAGGCATTCCAGCTATTTTCTCCCACTTTGTAACCAACCTTCCGGCATTCCATCAAGTGTTGGTCTTCCTTTGTATCAAGAATGTGCCAGTCCCCCATGTTAAGTCTGAGGAGCGTTTCTTAGTGGGAAGAATAGGCCCGAAGGAATTCCGAATGTATAGGTGTATTGCACGATATGGTTACCGTGATAATCACAAGGACGAGTTTGAGTTTGAGAAAGATCTTGTCTGTAGCATTGCAGAGTTCATTCGCTCAGAGGAGAAGAAACCAGAGGCCAAAGGCATGCTAGAAAATGTGGATGAGGAGGAAAGTTTGACTGTCGTTGGTTCATTTTCGACTAACAAAGGCGTTAAAATTTCAGAAGATGAAGAGGAGGAGGTTCCTGAAATAAGTAATGCGCATGAACTCCAGAAGATGAATTCTTTGGAGAAGAGGAAGAAAAGGGTACGGTTTGTGGTTCCGGAGACTCCAGAGATTGACTTTGAGGCGCAGGAAGAGTTGCAAGAGCTCATGGATGCAAGGGAATCAGGGATGGTGTTTATTTTGGGGCACTCGTACGTAAGGGCTAAGAGTGGATCAAGTTTGATCAAGAAAATGGCCATAAATTACGGTTATGATTTCTTGAGGAGGAATTCTAGGGGACCAACGTATGCTATTAGTGTTCCTCATGCATCAACCCTAGAGGTAGGGATGGTATACCGTGTGTGATTTTGTTGGTGGTAAACTGGGATAGCTTATAACTTCTTTTTACATTTTTCCCCATTTGTGTAGCCTTCTACTCAAAACTCAGAGTTCTGTACATGTTCAGCTCAGTGCATGCAATGCAGCGCTAGTGGCTACTGAAAGTTTTATTTTTCTTTCAAGAGCCTAACTTGCTGGTTTGACCTTGGGGGGCCGCAATACTTGAAATCTGATTTTAAGTGATGTCTGTGGGAACTGAAGTTTTCTTCTTATTTTTGACAATATGTGACGCTCAGTGAAATTTACTCGTATAATGTAGTGTATCCTTGCCTTACTGAAGCGGTTGTCTAGTACTCTAGTAGACTAACGCCTGTTGATTATTTATCATATATATCACCATATTGGGTTACAGTGTGAGCTAAGCCAATATAGAATTGATTGGTATTGTATCCCAATTCCATCGAGGTCTGGAGAATTCAGACGTAGGCGGCATTTCCCATGTGCAATTACAGATGCAAATATATCTACTGATTGGAAGATAATTCTCCGAGGGTATTGTGTTATCCACAAACGTATACACCAAGAGGTTAAATTAGTGTCTTTTACTCAAATGGGGTGGAGAGAACACGTTCAATCCTTTAGGTTGGGGGTTCGTTTTTCACCTGGCTAGTGCCTCGGCATGCAATTTACACCGAGTACTTTTTATTAAAAAATTATAACACATACCTTATCAGTCACCCAGTGTACAAGGAGTAGTATTTATATGTAAATATAAGAAGCATCCCAATTTCAGGAACCCTAGAAACTATGGTAGGGTAATACTTTGAGAGAAATTTAGCAGAACAAAAAGGGTAAAATAACTGTTGAGGGGGAATGCCAATTCATCTTAGCTCAAGGAATGATATTTGTATTTAAGAAGTGTAGTTATTATTAGGCATGTAAAGAGTTTAGTTTGTTTTCCTGTTGCGTATGAGTCTAATAATCTAGTTCGTAAATTATTTCTTCTTTAAATGGGCGTCCATATGGCTTTGGTGCTACTCCATTATTATTACTATTTCAATGATCATTGTTTTTTTCTATTACTTAATAGAATACTATTGTTATCACGTTATTAATTCGGAAGCAAATAATATGCAGCCACATGCATGAAGACAAGAACATGTGCTCGAAACTTAAGTCGACGACAGCGTAAACGAAAGTGATTTTTTTCCTTCTCCTGAGTTTGAATTGAGCTTTTTACACATGTTAACAATATCCTAATGAAAAACACTACAATCTGCATGATACACGTTGGAAGGCTTGAAACTGAGCTCATCTGGCGGATATGTACGATAACATCCTGAAGGCTGAGGCAAATGCTTCAAGACCTTGACAAAATTTGCTTACTAATTGGAAAAATACATATTAGCATGACTAAAGATTAATTTACCAGCCAAGCAAAGGACACAATACAATCAAATTTAGTCGGAGATTGCCCAGGCATCTATGTCCCGTTAATCGCCGTATCATTATGCACAGCTAGCCCTTCCTCCAAAATCTTGCCGTTCATCCCATTTCTTTGTCTCTGCAAGGTTTCAAGGCAAAGAGACCGCAAGTATGTCAACAACTAATACCAAAATCGAATCATACGAGTAGTATAGTTGCAATTATCAGCATACCCGGTCCATAGGATCTACAGAGTTTCCATTCAATAGTTTGTGACTTTCTTCCTTTGACCAGCCATCTTTGTCTTTGTTGCTTACTGGTAGCAAAAGAGAAGCACTGATGCTCGACCGGTCAGGCAACTCTGCATGATCATATGAGAAAACAAAAAGCAACAAGCGTTCAGCATATGATCTAGCATTATGAGCCATTCTGTACAGACAGGAATATGTACAAACAACACTAACCAGGCAGGCTCTTGTCGATAAAGAACACCACCAGATTCACAGTGTACCTAATTACATGAAATAGATTTCTGATGAGCATGTAGTCCAAATAATAATGAATAAAAACTATGAAGAAAAAACATTATGCCAAACACACCATGCTACGACAACATCCACTGTGTAGTGTTTGCGGGAAGCTATAATCAAAAGGCTCTGAACCACGACAAGTAACCAGCCCAACTGTTTGATAAACCTGATGGAGACGAACAATCAAGTCAACTTCGCAAAATGCAACTATGTAAATCAATCCATATTTGAATTAGATTAACTTTAGATAATTAGTTCCCTTCTTCTGTTCAGTCTATCTTTAGTTTCTTTTTTGAGGCGCTGTTCAGTAGCAAATTATACGGTACACCCGAGGTGTACCACTTTTTGGTACACCTAAGGTGTAAAAAATATTTTTTTCTAAAAAAAAGAAAGAAAAACTTCACTAATTTTCTACAACGATTCACTAATTGATCTAAAAGGGTCACTAATTCGATTTGTTTATAGGATTAGTGATGATTAAAACGAATTAGTGAAAGTGTTTTAGGAGAGAGAGTGTAGTGTTCAAAATGAGTATTTTTTGTATTTCCATAGGGTATAGAAAACAAATTGACCAAAATGGGAGATGAAAAAGAAAAGAGAGAAAATATATATTTTTTTTTTATAAAAATACATTAAAAGGGGTTATTTGAGAGAGGGGTGTACCAAAAGTGTACACCTCAAGGTGTACTATATAAGTTCTCCTGTTCAGTCTAATTAATACAGTAGAAAAAAGGTTCAAATGGGGCTGACTCCTGAAAACAGCTTGGTTGTGGAAACTTACCTTTTTGAGCCATATTTGTGATACGTTCGAATGAATGTAAGTGAAAAGATCATATGAGATGAAAAAATGAGGTCACCACAGCCATATAGGACCCCATGGGGAACTGCACACAGAATAAGCTTACTTAGAGAGAAACATAAAGAACCTAGAACAAAAGACAAATATGAGTATTCCAAATTAGCAACTCACAATTTATTATAAAGACTTCAAGCACACTCTTCGGAGGCGGTAGCGTAGCGAGATTCGAACCCTGTATGAGTAATTGTACTAAATCAGAAAAATGGAATCCTCCAATTCAAGTCAAGTCCCAAGTAAACTAACCTAATGCCCCAACACATATAGTCAATGACACCAAAAGGCAGCATGATACCATACTTCTTTTTTGTAAAACTAACTATCCCCGCTTCAAATAAACAAAAATAACAAAAAAGGTAAAAAAGGGGAAAAAAGGAACAGAGAACAAGGGGAAAAGGAAATTGGTAGCAAACAGACAAAATAGAACAAATAACAGTACAAATTCTTATACCTCACGAGAATGATTATTTAAAACACAGAAGGTGGAAAACTCATAAAAGACCCAAAAAAAAATTACCTCACGGCAATGGTAATTTGGACCAGGAAGCTGCGTTGAATAGAATGTAATAATCCGAAGAAATTGAGAAGCCTGCAAAACAGAAAATCAATGATAAACCTTACTTAACAGCTCAATATTGGGATCTAAATCACCCTGTAAAACATGTCATCACCTAGCATATATGACAAGCACATAATATATGAGATAAAGGTTTCCAAGAAAGTGCCATAATTGATTGCATATCACATGCAGCAGACAAAAATACCTGTACATGTTAGCAAAATAGTTATTCCCTCCGCTCCACTTTTATCTATCAAAATGTATGTGGCACAAGACAGAAGGTACGGTGGTTGACAATGAGAATAGTCCATTAAAACCCTTGATTTTATTGTCAAATTACCATAAAAAGTGAGGGTATAATGGTTCTTTTTGTGGGCATCCATTGCCAAATAAGCAACTTTGGAAGATAAAAATGTATCACCTAATAAGAAAATTGGAAGATACAAGTGGTACGGAGGGAGTATGATATTAGTTCTTGGGTATCCTTTTTTTTTCCTTAGCAAGGATGATTTTGATGGTCAAACCTAACAAAGATAAGCGATGGGCACACTTTTGGAGTTGGGATTTGTTGCCCAAGTGGAAGATATTTGGGTGGAAACTCTATAACCGTGCTCTGGCTCTAGGTCACAACTTTGTGAGAAGACGTATTATGGTAGACAATCTTTGTACCTTTTGCAGAATTGAAGAGGAGACAGGGGAGCACCTATTCCGTTTCCGTAGATTTACCACGAAATTCTGGATTCTACAGGTTTGTCTCGGAATTTTTTGAAGCAAGAAGAGGGGGTGACTTTTGATCAATGGATCCATGATTAATACCGAGTATTGCTAGAGATACAAAGACACAAGTATTGCATGAAAGATGCAAAGACGCAGTTAACCCAATGTGAGGCATTAATCTTTTTCTTGTTTCTAATGTGAGACATTAATTTTTGTTTCTTGTTTCTTTTTGGTGTATTTGGTTGCAGTGGAACGAAGTACGTCATGGGGGATGTGAAACGAACTCCCTCCATCCCAAAATCTTCTTCCTAAGTGCATTTGGCACAAAGCTTAAGAAAAGTGGGTATATAAGGTACAATAATCCTTGGTACAAAGTGTTAAAAAATGACCCACCATATGGGTTGATGAACGTGAGAGAGAGTGGGGTATAAGAAGAGGCTGTTTTAATAAGTTTGAACATAAGAACTTTCCCAAAAAGAATTAGGAAGAAGGCTGTGGATAACCAAAATTGGAAATAAGGAAAATGATTTTGGGACGGAGGGAGTTTCTAATTCTCAAACGATACTCATCAGGAAGTCCATGACGATCAGACTTTCGTGGAAGGAGGGTAATGAGATAAGGGGCATCACAGACAAAATTGAGGAGACTACGTGCTTGCGTCAATTGTTCCTCACTACGTCGTATTTCAAAAATTACGGATGGGTCCTGGAAGGCTTTGTTTGACACAGGTTGCGCATGGATAGGCAGAGATTTATCTACGTCAACAGAGATGGGCAGTGGGTAAGGAAGCGGTTATGCATTCTCCGTCAACCAGATGGAATTGCTTGCCATCTATGAAGCGATACAATGGGCTAGACGGATGGGTTTTGTGTGTGTGACACTGTTATTTGACGCTATCAACATAGTTCGGAGTCTCAAGGGGGAGTTTCCGTTGGAGAAAGATGCAAACACTATCAAGTGCGGTATCCTTGCATTTGCTTAATATTTTACTGTATGCAATATTGTTCATGTATCCTATAACCATGTGGATGAAGCTCATTGTCTAGTTGTCAAAGCTAGGTTACCAAGTATAATGGTAGTTTATCCATTATAAAAAAAAAAACATGAATAACGGGCTGCTAGTCTGTTTCCTGATACTATACGCAATAATCAAGAATTACACCATAAGACAAAAGACACTTGTTTGAAATAATAAGCTGAAGCACTAGTGCATCGAGAGAACTGGAGAGGTCAATATACTCATTCATAGCCAAGTGAAATAGACCTTATTAACCACCAGGGCTAGCAAAGGCCTAATTCATATGAAACAGTTATGCTAGAAGCCTAGAATAACCACTTTGCACAAAGGCCTAATTCATATTAAACAGTTAAGTGAGATTAACCACTTTGCACAGGTCTTTTCAAGTACTAAACAGGAGCAGCCAGCAGATAATGAAAGCACTTACGACTAAAAAGGCAAGGACCCTGCACCACACTAGCACTGTGTATATCTTTTTGCTTTTGAGAATGAATGGATGGAAAGTCCACTGTAAAAGGTTAGCCCCATCATCAGACATAACACAAACACTGAAATAGCAGGGCTTCCTCACGAATGAAATCAGAAAGTAAGCCTTACCAAGACGAAAGACAAAAAGATGGTAGTGAACACAGTCTCGCTAATGTAAGCCTTGTCTATCCCAAGCTCCTATCAACATGAACATTTTGAGTAAGAAAATAAAATACTTAAGTCGACAACAAAATGTGAAAGACAGATAGTCAACAAGACTTTAAACATACAGGCAGAAGGAAGAAGCCGGCATCTTGAAGTACTGGACCTGGCCGATGTATATAATGAACCCCTCTAGCAGCCAAACCATGTATATACTGTTACAGAAACAGATTCCACATTGAGAAACAAACGAATGATCAACAAAAAACATATTCCACCAGGTATCAAGACATGCACTCAAAGAGTCACATAACAAACAAATAGCAATCGACCTTCTGCCCTAACAGCAACTCTAACTGGATGGAATTGAATGGAATTTTCATATGATTACAAAAGAGTAAATACAACAATAAAAAAATGAACAGCAACTAGAAGAAAGATGATGTGAGTGCAACTCCTGCTAAATGGAACTATGTTAACTTCCAACACCCACAAGAATAGGGTACTAGTTAAACGCAACACCCGCACTTAATTTGCAGGAAAAAACAACATTCACATAGCCACACTGAAAAGGAGGAACTAGAATGAACCAATATTGTGGGAGCCACATACAAACATATGCACACTAACACACAGATGCTCATGAATATGCACAAACTGATGCACACACACACATACACATATAGTATGCGACACAAAGAAATCCCAATGGTAAGTCATCTACATGGATTCTCAACCTTCATTCTCTTTTCACCAGGTTTATACTGTTATTCAATTGAAATAGATGCATGATCCTCTTTATTGGTCAAATCCGTGTCTACTTATGTCAACCACTGATTCTAACAAAGGGGACAGACAAAGATACAAACTCCATTGAACTTCATAACAAGACATGATTCAATGCCTCTTTCTGATCAGTTACAGCAAGCTCAATAGATCTGCTCCATCCAACTAAGTAGCATACAAACTTCACATCTGTACCTGACAAATCAGACCACCAAGTATGTACTTCCAACTTTCCGCAAGCAGATTGATCTCAGTGGAAACTTCTGCACAAAATCTCTTCCATAGCTTCATTACCAAGAATAAAAACATATTAGGATTCCTAAACTTGAGAAGTACTAAAGCATTCAAACAAGAACCTTCCACAATAAGAGAAAATAAAAGCGAGCAGGGCACACCTTTGAAGCTTCCCGACCAATGTAAAACGACATTGCAACAACACCAAATCTACACACAAAAATATTCAAGAAATTAGACTTGAATATTTGCCAAACTTTCCAATATTAAATAGACATCATGTAGGCACATATAAATATACATATTATTGCTTTCATCCAAAGCTTCATGCCATTGGCCATTGGAATTATGCATTCACTATGAACCAAGCTCATTAATTCTAAATAAAATGGATATCTTGGCTTCGCCTGACTAATAGCATGGCCCAAGAGTTCACGACCAAGTAAACCTCCCGAGTAGAGTAGTAGACTCATGCTTATTACATAGGACACCCAATACTATTGAGATACCATACTAAAGTTACACTTTGAGAAATAAGGAGGGCATTGTAACTTGTCGGAGTCATGTCATAGCAGTAAAAGAAGCGGTTTTGCCATCATACACTAAGGGCCTGTTCTTAAGAGCTAACCTGGAAAGAAAAAAACTGAACTCACTCAACCAAATATCAAAACCCATCAATATTGCACGTTTAGGAAACTATATGGTGAGACCTTTCCAATGATATACTCATAACTACGAATGGATATCATGATAAAAAATTCTTCCTTCCGCAAGTTACGAGTTGAACTGCAAAAAGTAGAACTGAACTTAAGTTGTAAAGAACAGGCCCTAAATAGCTAACAAAGTTAACCCATAAATGGACTTCTAATTTTTCACTAGATGCTAGAGATAAAACATTCTATACTGAAAAACACTTTGGGTATGTATGTCACTCATTACATGAATAGGACATTGGAGGTAGACTAGATCCTTTTTTCAGCATTCTCCCAAAAGCAACCACTGTCAAACTTGAGGCACACATATCATCATAATTCGCATAACGATGTCAGGATTGGAACTCATCCTTCTTAGTAAGATATGCAACATGAGGCAAATCAACAACTTCAGAAACAATGTTCATTGATTTGATCCGCAGGCGTTTCAGCGAATTATGTTACACTGGATACAAGTCTACACATGCATCCCTTCTACACTCGAGTAAGACGAATTCACATTTCACATTTCACATTTCACACACACATACCCTCAGCATCTTACAGTACACACAAACTTCACATCTCGACCAGGCCGGCCAAACGGTAATTCACATACAAGCTCTTCTAATCTCCATACACCATTGTAAATCATCCCACCCACACTTGCTAATTTGGGTTATCACCAAAAACTCAGTTCTAACTCTCCTCATTTCAATCGAAGCTAGCTCCTTCTTGTGTTTACCTAAATTACCCTTCAACTCTAAATTGCACTCTCTCTCTAATTCTTCAGCCAAATAATCATTCAGAGCTACGATACGAACGATCTTCAAAGTTCCTATCAATCTAAACCATTCAAAGGTCAGTCTGTCTAATTCCAGTTGTTCCATGCAAAAACCACCTAGATTACATCTCCAGATTTCCAGATACATAAAAAAACAATTTAATAAGAATCAACAAAAATAATAAATCACCTCAGAAAAATCGCAGGGAGGCAATTTCCATCCTTTGTACGAAGAACCCACTTAGGAAAACCTCTTATATTTACGAAAGTTGTAATCTTTTCGCTCAATAATAATTTATATACAAAAATCCTTAGCTTTGGGGGGTTTAGATGGGGAAAGGAAAGGAGAGAGAAAGGAATAAATAAATAAACCGTTGTTGAAGATCTTTCTTTCTTTCTTTCTTTTCTTCAGCTATGTTTGTATGTATGTATATATATTTTTTATAAAAATAGTAAACAAAACTATCTCTTCTCTCAGGTTAAGTTCGGTTTGGTTTGGTTTGGTTTAGTTTGGTTTTTCTGTCTGTGTTTTGTTTTCTCTCTCTTGTTTGGGATGGGAATATGGGATGATGGGGTATTTGTGTTTGTGTTTGGTTAATTTCAATTTTAAAAAGTTTTCAACTGTCTCTCCGTGTTCAACTCGCGTTCAAGCAGCCAAAACTGAAAAGAAGAAGAGAATCCAAGATTCAATTCAATTCAATTCAATTTTTCAATTTGTGTATTATTAGTAATTTAGTATTAGTAGACAAACAAAAAAGTGACAAGTCAAAGAAAAAGATGGAGATTGAGAGACAAGACTCGTTAGATTCAGGCTGGCATCTAACATGTTTACTTACTGTATGTATGTACAACTTTCTATTCTTTCCTTGTTTTTATTTTTTATTTTATTTTATTAAAGATAACATTATTTGGGGCATAGACCCCCCCTTCAAACCAAAAAAAAATAACATTATTTGGGTGAGTTTTTTACTTAAATCAAATACCTTTACAGGTCCCTTCCAAAAAAAAAAACCTTTACAAGTTTCTATCGAAATATTATAATAATCTCTTTATAAGCTGTTTTCAAAATTTTACTAAGGGCAAGTTTATCCCTACAACTTTAATGGGTTGCAAGATAGTTGCAACCCAAGTTGTAGGGATAATTTTGATACAACTCTCACAAAGTTGTAAGATGGGGTATTCATACCCCTCTTTGCAAATTTCTCTCTCTTTTTCAATAAATGTTAGTTGAATATTATATTATATTTCTCATCAAATTATACACATCCAAACTTTATTTTTAAAAACCAAAAACATTTGCACAATTTTAAAGGAGTTGTAACAAAGTTGTAGGGATAATGTGGAAGTGAAAATGGAGTTGTAAGATGATGTATCATACATAGAAATTTGTGAAGAATTTCAAGTGAGTTGTAGGAATAAACTTGCCCTAAGGAGTAGTAATTTTTTTTATATGTACTCACATTCTAACCAATTGACCATGTTATTAATTTGATGTTCTTCATTAGTGAGGTGGTAGAATTCTTGTTTGTATTTGTATGTGGCAGCAGGACGGACCTCTTACGCCAGCAAAACTGGAAAATGATGCTCACATGGATTCTTGATATACTACCATATACTTACATTTAATTTGATAGCAGATATAAAGTTGGATCTGTTCGGCAAACCTAAGTGTAGGTGAAGTTGAAGCTGATTAGTTAGCTTAAACTTAATAGATAATCTAATTAGGGTGTTCGGATAAAGTAGCTGAAGCTGAATCTGATTAATGTAAAATGACATAAATGAACAATCGTAATTGCCAATTATAAAGGGTAATATTTCCAATAGGGGTAATATTAGAATATAGAAAGCTTATTGATAGGAGATTATTTGATAAGCTTGTTTATACAGGTTACCAAATAAGCTAGCTTATTTGATAAATTGTCTCCATAAGCTGACAAAACGAACACAGCTTATCAGTAAAAGTTAAGCTTATCTTATAAGCTGAGTTTAAGATTATTGAATAAGGTGCCAATAAGCTGCAAAACGAACAGGGCCTTAGTCTAGTACTCCCTCTATCCCTTAATTTTCTTCACAAAATGCACCCTAAGGAATAATGATAAATGAGCACATTATCTCATATAGGGTGATAGTAGAGCTGGCAAAATTTGACACGACACGAACCCGACCCGAAATAAATGGGTTTGTGTTAAGAGAACTCGACCTATTTATATAAATGGGTCAACACGGCACGACATATATAATTAAAAGGTTAGGTACGGGTTTGAAGCGTTTGACCCACAGCCCGATCCGTTTAACCCGAAGAATAAATGGGTCAACACGATGTTAACCATTTACCGAACCGTTTACCGTTTACCCGTTTATTTTTCAACTTTTTGGCAATTCCTGTGTTAATTATTAAGAATTCACAATCTAGTGTCCACGTTAATCTAACTTGCATTGTGAAGAAACATATAATTAATTAACAAATATTTTATGCTTCTAAAGCCCAAAATTCCTCTTAATACATTCACATTTCCATCAAGTTGAAATTTTTTAACTTTCTTTTCATTCATTGAGTCATCAACTTATAACTTAGAAACACATTCATTCTTCTTCACTTATTTGTACTCAATCAAGTGTAAAATTTAGGTAGTTAATCCACATTTAAACTCTTATTTAATAATCCCAGTTGCAAATTAAAATCGTAAATACTTATTATGATTTTGGTCGTTTACAACTTAAGTAATTTTCAAAGTAGAATGTGCTATTTTTTTTTATATATAGATTTTTTAAATGGGTCATGTGTTACCCACTTAACCCGCCTAAGTAAATGGGTTGGGTTTGGGTCAAGGTCCAAAAACCCGTTTATTAAATGGGTAGGTTATGGCCGGGTTGAAGATTCTTCAACTCGTTTATACTTGACACGAATCTGAACCCGATACGACCCGACACGATTGCCACTTCTAGGTGATAGTGACTTGGTGTGTATAGTGTTTCTATTGTTCATGTTGTGCCATTTTTTTAAGGGTGATTGTCGTCTTACACTCTTACCTGCAAATTTTTGTGCTTTACCTATACTTTGCTTGTTTTTTCACGACTTTGGTTTTATGGTTACAATGGTTTTCTAATGATTTTTTTATTGCAGGAGCAAATTAAAGAGGCTTTCATAAAAGTTTTCCGTAGGTCGTCATTCTGTAAACAGTCTCCCGTTTTCGAGGCAATGCTGCGTACATCAGACTTTCTTATTACCCCATCTGAGATGGGATTTATGCTGGGTTGTTGTGGAGCACATTATCCCATAATTTCCTACTTTATTTTTACCTATCCCCCTGATATATATGGTGATGAGATAGGTCTAAACACTTAGACGTCTTTATATGTCTAAACTTTGACATGACAGATACCACATCGGCTAGACCACGAGCATCCACAAGAAGTTTTTTTTTAGCAAGGACTAATGACACAAAATTAATTATATAGAGATAGTTGACAAAAATATTAATGGAGAAGGGGCAATAAAAAAATAATTTAAAAGAGGAACTAATTATGGAGAGAGAGTTTCAGTCCCATTTTTTTCCCTTTTTTTTCCCAGCATCTTCTAACAACATTAAAAAGTATTCCTTACTTTCTCTATTCTATACATAATTCATTTCCACAACCCAACATCGAACTTCACTATCGGAGCACTATGCCATCACACACACGGTCCCATCGCACCACCCGTTCTACAGTCGTTGTCGTTTACTCCCTCTATTGTTCTTTTCTCGTTGCCCATTATGAGCAGCCAACAACTACCAGAGAACCAGTCAAAACATCCAACAACCCCACTTCCTCTCCTCCATGAATTATGGGCTTGCATAGTGACAGTGAGGAGAACGACTAGGAAGTCGAAGACGGTAAGGACAGTTAGGAGATTCAACGATGACAGTGGAGGACCATGCGGCGAGGCAAATGACGAATGCTTTAACGGGAAACATAATTTTTAATATATAGTAATAAAAATTTGTCTTATTAGATCAATGGTACTTGTCAATTATATCAAACTAATTGAAATTCCTAAGAACATTTTATTAGATACCAAGTTGTGATTTATAATGTTCTTTCATTGATTCTTACGAGGAGAACACAAACGATTTTTTTGGTTTTGTTTGATGAACACAGATGTTGGAGGTGACTACTAGAGAGGAGTTGAAATAAAGGAGTTAATCAAAAGGATATTTTAGTCCCAATTATGTTGTAGAGTAGTTTTGCTTGTTGTGAAGAGATATTCTGAACTAACTTTTTTTCTGTTGATTTTTTTATTTTTTTAAAGTTGAGTGTGTAATGATCTGTGTTGGTGATCAAGTTGTGTTGTAATCTTTGGGGTTGATGGTGGAAAGATCGAAAATTAAGGGCATATTGGAAGTATACTTCGTGTGTTGATGGTTTTTGTATTAAGAATCTATAAAGTAAAATGGATAGCTATCATCATGTTATATATGCTTTACTTTTCTTGTGTGTTTTTCTTTATTTTACTAAATAATTTACTTTATTATAACCCAGATAATTATCACCCATTCTACTGAATAATTATCCCCACATTTAACGTTATAGATTCTTAATTTTTACTATGTGTTTTCCCTGATTTTACTAAAACATTATGTAGATTTTACTAAGGTATTATTTAAAATGGATCAACTATCACCCAATTTTACTTTATAGATACTTAATTTTTACTATGCCTTTTCCCTAACTTTACTAAACAATTTCTTAGATATTATTAAGGTATTGATTTAATTTAAAATGGGTAAACTATCACCCAATTGTAATTTACAGATGCTTAATTTTTACTATGCGGTTTCCCTAAATTTACTAAAAAAAATTGTAAATTTTATGAAGGTATTCATTTATTTTAACCTGAATGATTATGACCACATTTTACTTCATAGATTCTGAATTGTTACCATGCATTTTCGCTAATTGTACTAATAGTTACATAGATTTAACTAAGGTATTCATATATTTTAAAATGTATAAATATCACCACATTTTACTTTATAGATGTTTAATATTTAGTATGCATTTTCCCTAATTTTTTGAACAATTACGTAGTTTCTAGTACGATATTCATTTATTTTAAAAATGTATGACTATCACCACATTTTACTATATAGATGCTTAAATTTTACTATGCTTTTTCCCTAACTTTACTAAACAATTCCGCAGATTTTACTAAGGTATTCATTATTTCAAAATGGATACCTATCACCACATTGTACGTACTTTATAAATTCTTAAATTTTATCATGTGTTTTCCCTAATTCTACTAAAACATTACGTAGATTTTACTAAGTGATTTATTTATTTTAAAAATGGATAACTACTTGAAGATTACTTCAAAAGGTATTGTATTTTATTCCATTCTAGAGTATATCTTTATATCTACCATTGATTTCTATCCAACTTTATATATTTCAAGCTTACCCTTAGTATAATTAAAATGGATAATCACTACCGTTCTCATTTTACATTAATTAATTTTAGCTACAGCTACTTCATCTGAAACTATAATTAGATAATGCATTAAACTTAAACTTCGTCTACAGTTATAAATATCTCAACAACTTCGCTTTTTCTTTAGCTCCTTTAGCTACCAATTCTGTTTCATCTTAAATTACAACTAGACTTACCGAAGATGGGTATGATTTTTAATTATTATGAGTTCACATTTTTTCATTTCAATTCAAAAGAATTACATTAAATTTCGTTCATTATTTTCTGTGATATATTATACTCCACCATTTCAGTTTAGAACCATTTTTAGTTCATTGAAACAGTTTTTCATAATGTTTAGGCTCACACTTATTCACCTGTTTAAGAAATAGATTAACTGGGATAAGAAACCGAACTTAACTAAACCATTAAGTTAACCCAATTTTGCTAAGGTATTCACTTATTTTAAATTTGTGTTACCACCTTTTACTTTTTACACGCTTACTTTTATTGTAAGTGGTTTCAGTTTCACTAGATAATTTAATTCATTTTACTAAGGCCAAGTCCTGGATCACTAAGAGCTTTCAGTTTTTAAAATGTATTTAACTTGGTTATAATTATTAATTAAATTTTTTATAAAATTAAAACATTTAGTCTGGTGGTATTCATTTATTTTAAAATGGTTTATTGCATTTAATTAAGTTCAAGAGTTTTTAAAACTACCATTGAATTTTACGGCAATTGATTTTACCAAGAAAAGAAAATGATGAGGCTAATAATTTTTTTTCTCTTTGACCAAATAGCCCTTAACAAAAAAGCCCTTAAACTTTACTTCATTGGCAAAATCACTTGCCGGATTTTACAAGGCGTCACCAGTTAATTAATATGAGCTCACATAATTAGAGACATTTATTATTAAAAGCCTAATAAATATTGGACATTAGGATTTTCACCGTAAAAATACTATAAAAGGATTGTTCATTTTCTATGAATTTTTCCTAATTTTTACTAATGTAACCATACAAAAATTAAAAACATTTGTACCTTATTAGTGCGACCGATGGCATTATACCTTGCCACTAGTAAGTCATAAGGAATGTTCCCCCCACGATTTTGAGTTGTGCTTTGAAACCTTGTCAGCCATTTTGAGAGAGTCCTACTCGCATTTTCTATTTTTTTATCCCTTTGTCTTATGGTACTCTACAGATGCTTAACTTTTACTACAAATTTCTAAGGCTTCATTTTTTTGGTTAATGTCCGACCCATGTAATATATAATATATTATCAGATAATATATACTACTAATATATTATATATGACTGTACATTAGAAGTGTAACTATCAACATGGTTAAACCAAATGGGTATCCTATCAGAAGTTGTTTTTCTGAGGGAGCACGTTGGCGTCTTATGAGACCCATTTATTTTTCAATTCTGGAAAGAGGAGAAAGATTAGAATACTGGGCTTTAGTGAGTTAAAATGAGTTTATGAGAAAGAATGTGGCTCGCCCTGGATGTATTATATTATTATCATATTATATGGAAAAAAATATCGCATTTTACTTATTTTATTTAAGTTTCCAAATTTCAATGTTCAATTTTACTCAGTGAGTTCAGCTCGTAACTTGTGAACGTAAAAAGTTTTGATCCCAATATCCATTTATACTTATTAGTATCTAATGGGAAGGAGGGGGATCAAGAAACCTTAACCAATAAAATTGAAGGGTTACTTAACTAGTAAAATAATTAGCTAAAAAACGTTCCTCGTCATAATAAAATTGAAGACTCCAATGTTAAAACATGTTACTTAATTGGTAAAACAATTCAAAAATATTTAATCAAATTAGAAATGTAACAAGAACCTTTACTTAACCAATCAAAAATATTTAACTTAATTAAGAGCCCAAGTCAGCACTAGACGCATGTTCTTTAGTCACAATAGCAAGCTTTCACCCGAAAATAGTTATCTGGCCATCATTAATCTGCCCAGGTGAAAGTCGGGCAATTTGGGATTATTCTGAGAAATATATTAACTTGGGATTATTTTAGGATAATAGCCCAACTTGGGATTATTCCTATCAATTTTTCCTTTAAATATGTTACATGTTCAATGACATTTTCATTAATAGGAACCTACATAGTACAAGCTAAAGAAAACACCTTACCAAATCACATGTATATTTTCCTTTGGGATTTCTTCTTCCATTATTGTTTGGAAATGTTTCTTTTAACTTTTTGGAAAAGAAAAGGGATGAATGTAATTTAACTGCTATGTATTTCAGAGAAGTAATTGCTGGAAAAATGCTTTTTCTTTTTTTTTTTCAAACTAAGATTGAAACAAAGTAATAAATTGAGTTAATTTGGTTGCAACATATGTTTAGGATGGAATATCTCCATGGTACACCATGGTGTACCTTACTCCATATACCCTCCTTTGTAAGTAAATAATTAATTATAAAGAATAACAAAATGGGTGTACGGAGTAAGATCCACCCGGATGTATGGTATAATTTGCTTTAAGGATGAAAATTACTCCTTTTTTTTGAAGGGAAATCCTTCCTTATATAACTAGATTGCACACACACTCTCTCTCCCTTCATAATATCTCCTTTTAAATTTTTTAATTTACTGCCCCTCCCATATTTAAAGTTTTTATAACCTTTGCTTGCAGTATTTTTTTGTTAGTCCTTCTCCATAGTGTGTTGCGTGTGTGATGCTTGTGGTGTAGTGTACCTAATGTGTTATTTGCCATATGTCAAAGTTTAAATATGAAGTTTTGTCAAAATGTTGAGATCTTTAGAAAAATTACTTTTTAAAATAAAGGTATTATAGAAATTGAAAGAAAGAATCTTTACCATATAAGTAATTAGGATGAACAATTCGGCACAATCTAAAATGGAATTTAGAAAGAACAATTTGGGCCGGAGGGAGTAGTAATCGACTTTGATTCATAACGAAGAGCCAGGTTCGATTACCACATTGAAAATGACGTTTATTTCCTCTAAAGGGGACGGTCCTTCTCACCATTTAAAAAAATAAAAATAAAATTATTAACTTGATATATCAGATATCTATATTATATACTAAGAGAGGCTACGGATAGAGAAAACTGGATGAGCCCTGCCATTTATAATTCGGCTTATGCTTAGGTGGAAACTCGGGGTTGGCTGAAAACTCCAGTTAAACTAATGAAATTGCCATAAATTAATTTATGTTTCTTTTCTTAAAAAAAAAGTCTTTCAAAAACGCCAAAAGGAAAGAAAAAAAAAAGAATCCAAAAAATATTGATTGAATTAGGAATAATTAATATTTTGTTATTATAAATGGAAACTACTTTCATTAATTTTGGAATAAAATAATTTTTAGATTTACAACACTGTAAATTAGAAAGCAAATAAAAATCAAAGTAAAAGAAAAAGTTAAGTAACCTAAGGAAAGAACGGCATACCAACTTTTTTTTTTTTTTGATGGAGGCAGACCAACTAACTAACATTGTTATTAAAATAAATCTCAAAGTCCTAAGACTAGCCTAACTAACGTTGTGGCCAAAAGAAAACTATACGTGTATGGAAAAAAAACAAGTGAGAACTATATGTTTTTGTTTAACTGACCACTGGACTGAACGGATCCAATTTTTCCAATGAAGATCAGTTTAAGGGTTTGTTCGGCAAACTTAGATGAAGCTAAAGCTAATAAATAATTTAATTAGGGTGTTCGGATGAAGTAGGTGAAGCTGAAATTGATGAATGTAAAATGACATATAAGGAAAATTTTAATTTTCAATTATTC
>ONZK01003160.1:6738-23989 GCA_900322385.1 Pharnaceum exiguum
TTTTTTTTTTTTTTTTTTGGGGGGGGGGGGGGGGTCCAAATGGAGAGAATAGGCAAGCTGAGGTAACTCAAATGGGTTTCTTAACCCCCCTGTTTAAAAGCGTTTCTACTGAAACTCTGAAAGCTTTGGGCCACAACATTTGGTAAGAATTCACAAACAATAAATATTGACCTTGTGATAGTTAATTGAGCAGATAATGCCTGTAACAGTACTCAGAGACATAACCATCGACCACAATTCTCAAGGTATTGATAAGCTAACTGGCCGCTAAAAAAAATAAAAGGCACCAATAGTATGGTTTTGCTTACCTACAGAGATGTGTATCTCAACAGTACCATGCACCTCACCAGCCTTCCGCAGATAACTGCTAGCAACATCCCTGAAATTAGAAGCAAGGATCACATCAAGAGGTAGTTGGAACTTGGAAGCCATAAAAGAAGGGACAAAAAGAAGGCCTTTTGTTGTGTCCTGGAGTTCCGCCATGATCAATAGACATAACCTCTCATATTTTCCAGCATTTCTGTAACCGTGCTCTCTTATTATTGAGCAAATATGGTCAGTGATTTTAGTAAGGCTTCTAGTGAGACTGCAGCAAACACTACGACTAAAGAACAATTATCACCTAATAGCTACATTTAAGAAGCCAACTAGCCAGATTCAACGCAACCAAGTTTTTTTTTTTTTTTTTAAGATAACATGGGTATCTAGGCTGCCTAACTCATCCCAGGCCCTGAAATTAACGACCAGGAAAACCTCCAGTGGCCCTGAGGGGCTATACAACCACAAATAACAATTTCATTATGAAGATAGCCTTCAAAGTCATGATACAAAAATAAAACAGCCCCTTTCATACAAAAACATACACAGTAACCTGTGCTTCGAATAGGCAATCTCCATCAAACTCCGGGTTAAAGAACAAAAAAGGCACCAATTCATGTATTTCACGAATAAGATACACAGAAAGAAAAAAAGAGAGCATATATTCGTTTATTTCAAAACTGAAATTAGCTTGACTGTGATCAGTGTTGGTATAATTGATGAAAGATGACTTGGAGCTGAGCACAATTATCCGTCAGTACCTGTCAAATGGAAGTGGTTGTCCACCATCCATGAGAAGAATGTCTCCAAGTGATATCTGGAGTTTGTTTGAATCAAAAGGAACTTCCGCATAGCCAGCAGCACAAGCAATACGACCCCAGTTTGGATCTCGGCCATATACAGCAGCCTACAGAAAAAGAAGTTAAAATTTGGATCTCATAGGTTAAAGCTTCATGTGACAAGTGCATCAATTTCATACATTAACATTGTACCTTCACAAGAGAAGACGCTGCTACTGAACGTGCAATTTTTGCAGCTTCAGCTTCATTGTTGGTGCCCTTAACCGAAACCTGTAAACCAATTTTACAATAGTATTCTCTTGTGAAGTAATATTTTAACATAAACAAAATAGGCAAGATCCAACGGAAGTTTTAATGGAAGTACTTAAAGAATCCAGAGTCAGACAACGACAGAATTTCAACAAAAGAGAATAGGACAACCCACAAGTCAACAACTATTTAAGCCCTTGGTGGGGCTTTGGTGTTCATTATATGATACAATTACCCCCAAAGGTACTTTCTGGACAATCTCATTTCAAAAAGATAGATGTGAAATGAAAAGGATTTTGAAACAATCGGTATCACAGATGATCACAAAATGCAAACAGGAAATATTACGGGAATTTACAAAGTAAAAAAAGAAGGGGGCTAAAGCATGATAGCCAGAAAAAGGCTAATCTAGATCATACACGAAGGATGTGCTGAAATGAATCGAAGCAGAAATACTACAGCGGATGGGCTGCAGGTGCACAAGGCAACAAGGTAATAGTAGTTTGGAACGTAGCAATTTCAAGAACGGAAAAATCCTGCAGTCTATCACTAACTTCTATGAAAAATTTAAGAACACAGATTACGGGCCAACAACTTATCACTTGGGAGTGTTGGGACCTATCTAAAAGAAGTGTTGAAATGACTTGAAACAAAGTTGGTAATCAAGGTCAAGGGCGGCATAATATTCACATTTTTTGTTCTAGTCCTTGCAAAAATGAAGAGGCATACAATGTATTTCCCTGCTGCCCAGGAACCAGAGTAGTTTTGCGGAATCATTGGAATAGTTATAATAAGATACCAATATCACCTAAGGAAGCTTGCAACTTGCAGCAACTGCTCAGGTAACAGGTAGGATTTAATATACTGATTCAAGGGAGAGACAGAAATCTATAGCCTATTATAGGTCTGGATCTCTGGATTGTCTGGCCTTCATGCCAAGCTTGTGGTAAACTTATACACGTATCAGTACATTGTATGTCATGATAAGGAGGGTCAGGTATCTTCTGCTATAGATCATCACGAAAGCCTTTTCCTGATTATTAAGAGAACCTTAACGAAAAAGATGTATATATCTGCATGTAAGACCCTCTAACTTATGAATCTGTACTGTGCAGATGACTTATGAATCTCCCTTCAACATTCACGGTTCTGTTGCCAAAAAAAATATGAAATAAAGTTCTCAGACACTTTGACCAGGGTTACAGAAAGTCAGAAGCACATCCCATAAAGTAAAAAGCTGTCTCCAGAGGTCCCAAGTTCGAGTCTCCTCGGGGCCACTGGAGGTTTTACCGGTCGTTAACTTCAGGGCCCTTGGGATTAGTTAGGCGAAGCCTAGATACCCATGTTATCTAAAAAATAGCTGTCTGATGCATAATGATCTGTTACTTAATTCTTTCCCCATCAAATGTTGGAAGTCCTATTTTGCTAGCAACGAGGTTAAAGACAGATCATCCACATAAGAGAATGTTAAAAAGGAATATGAATGCAGATTGCAGGCTGGGCAACAAGAATCCATCTTATGTAAGCATGACCAGCCAGTACAACGTGAATGATTTGATAAATGATAATTCATGCTACCACGAAAGATAGTGAAAGGGGAAGAAAATCAGTGGAGATTACAAAAGCACAACGGGTTGATATGTATTTGTTCCAGGTATGACTATTTCCCTACTGCAGCAAAATCAGTGGAAATGGATTTCTATAGAAGTACATACCTCTATCAAACATGTTGCACCTTCCCCATCCCAAGCAATCGATTTTGCAAGACCTTGCATAACCTGAGAAGATCAAGCGGAAACACTAAATCAGAAACGTACAAGAAGATGTGACAAAGACCTAGAAATTTTTTTACATCCGGAGAAATCTTTATATCATGTTTACACTGAAAAAGTTTTAAAACAAGAGACATACAGAAAACAGGCGGACACATGCCAAATGAAAATGTAGGACTGTAAAATTCTTAGAGCCACATTTCCGAGTCCTTAAGTTGGTCAAAATGTCTGTTGATTTATAACCAATTTTCTTCCGGCATAACATAACTACCAAAAAAGCTGAAAACCCATGGCCAAGTTTTCTCACAAAATCAATACGCTCTGGCAGAAAAACAGACCAAGTACAAACACTGCTTTGAACACAAAAGATCTTGAAAGGAAATAAATTCCATAGTGTGTGGCTACAGGGTCTATCAGCGAAGTAGCAGAATTCTCTAAAGGATGTTTGGGTGAAAAGTTATTGGACCGTGTCCCTTATCAATTTGTAAGCTAACTCTTTGGGGATTGAAAGAGCCATTTCAAGTCAGAGACAAATAGTTACAGGAGAAATAAGAGCCAGAGAGAAGCATACTGATTAAACCCAGGAAAAGCATAGATCCTACAGCGTACCATTTTCGTTTTGAAATAGAAGGCACAGAACTTTGTTAGTAAAAAAGGAAAGAAAGAATTCAAGTTAGTCTACTTTCATCAACTTTATTTTCCAATAGCAACTGATTGCAAATTGAATCCTGTGACAGATTGAAAGCATATGGATTGGATCACAGTTCACGTATTTTGCAAATGAAACAGTAGAATAAGTGCAGTCTAACTTTTCAAATTGGAAACTGTAGGAAGTTTACAGTTGAAGCTTACATACAGCATCAAGACATGATTGAAGCTGTTCTGCTTCAGGAGTATCTAAGCTTAGAATCCTTTGTGAACTGGATAGACCACTAGCCAACGCAATAACAGTGTCATTTGTACTAGAATCCCCATCGACCTGAAATCATAGCAGCAACGTACTTAGGACATACAGTAAAGTAATAGTGGAATGATCATCAAATCAATGGTTGGAGTAACTGCCTCAGCTTTAGCATAAAAATGGCTACAATACAAACTTCTCTTACAATACAAACTGACCCTGCCCAGCTCCCAATCAAAGAAAAGTTCAGAATATTTTGAATGTAACTTGATAAAACTGTACATACACCAGTGAAACCAAATTTTTAAAGTAAAAATAACAGATAACAAGTTCAAGAAACATGAATCAGGTAACAAATGGAGAAAGATTAATTCATGTTACATTCTTCATCTATCAGAAATTGCAAAGCTGTATTCTATAACACATCGGTATAAGTTACCGTAATTTGGTTAAAACTTCGACTAACAGCCACCCGCACCATTTTCCTCCAAACATCACCGTCAACTACAGCATCTGTTGTAACAACCTGGAACATAATGCATGGTTGAAATTGCAATTCAAGAAAAAATAACAGGTGTACTTATAACATACATACCCCAAGCATCGTTGCCATATTGGGGTGGATCATCCCTGAACCTTTGGCCATTCCCCCAACTCGGACATAAGCATCTCCAACCTTAGATGCCATCACACAAATTAAAATTAGTTTTTTTCAAAACAATCAATTTAGGAATCAGAACATCAAATTACAGCAAGCTGTAATCAGGTTTTGATGTGACTTGAACTGTATCCTATTTTACAAATATTGTGACTCATGTCTACAACAACAACAACATCATCAACCGAGTGTAATCCTCATTTAATGAGGTGCTCAGGGGTCGGAATGTACGCAACCTTTCTCCTGTTTAAGCAACAGGGAGCTTGTTTCCGAGATTGCCCTAAATGCATTGATGCATTGAAGTATTGATTTCCCACAACTTCACTGAAAAATAAGTACTCCTGGAAGGTTTTGTGGCCATATTGTGACTCATGTTTCCGGTAAAGAATTGAACTCACTTGTGTTGGGACATAGCCACATAGATATAAGTGGTACTATTGTGGATCCACAGACAGTTGTAAAGATAAAAGAGTTTGTACATAAGTTCACATCATCACTTATCAGTATCTCACGGTCACACTCAGTTATAAAATCTCCCATACCTTGGACTCTATAGCGACACTTTTACTGACAAGGTCAGTAGTGGTGATTGCAACAGCAGCAGAATCTGCCCTACATAGAATTCTCCAATAAATTTCAAAGCAATTTAAAAATCGATCACATTGATAAGAGGTGATAATATTTTTTGATGCATGACAAATGCAAGCAAGGGTGTCCACATAACATGTGAAGCGTATCATTAGACGACTTACCCGTAGACGCTAGATGACAAGGAGTCCACCAACTTTGGCAGTGAACGAAGAAGCTCCGTCTGCAAATATTAGTCGCATTGGCATATGGTTAATCTTCTCTTTCACAGAAGAAAGAAAATTCATGTTGGGTGTTTCCACATCAAAGGAATCAACATGAAGACATCAGATAAACCAGCACTGAATTCTCACAATCAGAAATTGCCAAATCAGCAAAGGTTACTTTGGCTTTCTTTCAAAATTACCTTTTTTATTCTATGACCAATGACCCCAGTTGACTCAATAAGTACTTCCTCTGATTTCAGGCTTAGTATCTGCACATGCAAAAAGTATCATCACGTAAAGGGAGTGACACAGCACCATCAGAAGGACTCTCAATGCAAGTATGGCAACCACCTTAGCGAGGGAACTTGCACATTCAATCACGTCCTGATAGCCAGCATCGCCCTACAAACACGAATTAATTTATTCATCTTGTTTATGGCACTATTTTAAACACCAAACAAACGTCGACTTATTTCATTCCATTTGTTTCAATCACAGAAAGCAAGTTTACTTCTCATTTTAATAGATCTCATAATTGTTTGAAGTAATAAACATATAACATCAAACCGGTACATTAATAACTAAGAGCAGTTAAAATCTTACTGTGGCTGCATTTGCTTGACCCGCATTTATCAAAACTGCTCGTGCCTAACAAATTCATGAAGTCAAAACATGAAAAGTCAAAACAGTAGCTGTTCAAGTAGCTGAAATACATGATAAATTTCAAATATGTTACAGACCGTCTTGGAGACACCCAACGATTCCTTGCAGTATACAACAGGCGCAGCAGCAACCACATTTTTCGTAAATGCTCCTGAAACCAAAAAAAGAGAGCATATTACCGCTTCTTCAATTTAGACAAAATCCCACCTAGTTCAAGGTAGCACTACCAATAGTGCGGCTTTGAATACAATCATACACCAACAACAATAACCCTGTTTTCGTCAACCAAAAAGGTCGTTTCCGATATAAACCCTACATACATTGCTACATTGAAGTACTGAGTCGATACATATAACTAATAGTGGACACCAAACCGGCCGAAGAATGATCTCAAACAAACAATGCAGAATGGAAACGGAACCTGCAGAAACAGCATCTACATCACAAGTGACCAGAGCAAGATCAGGTTTCTCTCCTTGAGCTCTCAATCCAGCATACATACCAGCCGCCTTGAACCCTTTCGCAGCTGTCACTCCCCCGGGAATCTGCAAACACAAGCTTATTTAATCAAGGTAGACAATCAATCACGACAATTAAATCAATGTCATTAATTCGCGGTCACCTGCTTCCAAGGACCTTCTGGAAGAAATATAGGAGCTGCAGGAATATAAGTCGCGGCGTCTTTCACAGCTGACGCCATGGGCACTATTTTCGACGCTAACCCTCTAGGCCGAGCAGACCTCAATATCTACAATTTAAAATACTACAATCAACTGGGAATGCATTCTATAAATTTGAGTATTCTTTTTTAAAAAATAGATAGTGGCGCACCTTGTTCGAGTTTCGTTGGGAAAGCTTGATGGAGGGACAATAATGTGAATGTTGTTGAAGGGTAATTGTTGGTGTAACTAAATGAAATGAACACAGAGGTTAATAGGTCATGGTTAGTAGATAAATTAAGTTCAGTTCAGTTTAGTTACGGAGTAATACATACAATTAAAGTAGTTTGATTAATTGATCAACCAAGATATATTATAACATCACAAAATAGAAGTAGTGAGAAGGAACAAGATAATAGATAGATGATATTATTCACTATGTAGCAATTAAAATTGGAACAAGTTTTTGTGGTGAAAGAGTAGTAAGTAATGTTGTACAGTACAAAGAATATAGAGATGCTTACCAGGGTGGTGAGGAATGAGGGTTGTGTAAAGACCGGTGGAGATGGACATGTTGGTTAGTTAATTAGTTTGTTTGTTTGGGGTTTTTAATAATAAAGAGGGAAATGGGAATAGTTGCGGAGAGGGGTTTTAGTCTTCTAAGACAGCAATCAAAACTGAAGGAGGAGCGGCAGTAGTTAAGTGAGGGACTGACTGGGGTGACGACTGACAAGAAAAAGATTTCAAAACATTTGCGAATTTGGGTTGAAGCCCCATTTGGGTTGATATTTTGAAGCCCCATATGGGCATTGTGTTTTTTTTTTTTTTTTTGGGCATTGTGGTTAATTTTGTTTTATCTTTTCATTAAAAATTGTGTGAATCCATTTCATATATAAAATATACATTTATGAACTCACGGGTAAGCATTAATGAATCATCTTCACCCAAACTCATATATGAAACGGCCAAACGGGCTCATACAAAATTTTATCTGTATTCCCAATTTAGCTCGACTTAGTTCAATTATAATTTAATGAATCACTAACAAATGCATCATCTTTATATGATAAATGTTTTTAACCCCTAAAATATGACACGAAAAATTAAATCAAGACGGCTTTAATGATTTGAGAATAAATTCTTAAACAATACCAACAATATGTATTAATCCCGAAGTATAAAAACTTGTGTGAATATGTTTCATATATAAGACTCTGTCTTAATGACAAGAAAGGTTTATTAATGATTCTCGGATGGTCATTAATGACCCCAAACTCATATATGAAAAAGGTTCACACAATTTTTTGTGATCTCGAAGTATTAAATGTATGTTGGCAAAAGCTATACGATGTTTCTTTTTCTTTTTTCTTTCTTATTATGCCAATTAGCATCATTTTTTCAATTAGCACAATTTTTTCAATAACTTTGCTTATTAAGTACATAGCAAGTTAACATCAAACTGATCACAAAAAAGAAGAAGCAAGAACTAGCAAAAGCAATTCTTTGTAAACACAAAGAGGTTTCTTTGGACTATATTAAATAGAAAAGAATAATTTATTCAAATAAGTTTTTTTAAAACAATTTAACTTGGGTTTTCAATGGTTCTTATTTAAGTTTCAGACTTGAACTTTTAAGCCCAAAAATGTTTTCCTTGCCCTTTAAATGCCATGATATATAATAGATATTCTTAGTTATCATTGATATTTTCATTTCGTTCTTTCTGTAAATGTTGTTGAAGTAAGAAAAAGGTGGGAAAGTTAGTTAGATTCCACCAGTTAGTACAAGTTGTTAGGTGTTTTAGCTGCGTGAGAATGAGCCTATAAAGCGAAACAATTATAATTTAGTCATTCATTCTAAAATATTAATAAAAAGGCAAATATTGGAGTAAGAAGCTGCTTCGACTCGTGATAGCTACTACCGTTCATGCTTTATGGCTGGAACGAAACAACCGGATCTTCAATGACTTTCGAAAAGATGCAGATGTTCTTTGTAGAAAGATTCAATGCTTTATTAGATATAGATTACAATATATGTATAGAAGTTCACCAAGTTTGTCGATTATAGAAAGGAAATTAGCTAGATAGCTTAGTAGTTGCAATATGGAAAATAGTTGATAAGTGGATATTGCTCTCGAGGGAATTATGCTTTCCTTGGAGATGGTTTTAATATAATTTTAACCATTTTAAAAAAAAAAAATATTAATAAAATCTCTACCAGTGGCGGAGCTTATGTGTATGGGATGTGGTCACATGCCCCCATCAAAATTGAGATTGGGTAGTTATTTGTAGTGTAATTATCCCCCAATCTATATTATATACTAAGAGAGGCTACGGATAGAGAAAAATAAAAGAGACTTTCCTTTTATAATTCGGCTAATGTTTAGGTGGAAATTCGTGGTTGGCTGAAAACTGTAGTTGGACTATTCAAATTGCCAAAAATGAGTTTATTTTCTTTTGTTTTAAAAAAAAAAGACTTCAAAAACGTTTTTCTTAAAAAAAAAAGAAAAGAAATCTGTCAAAATATTGTGTATTTTCAAAAATATCAAGTTGTTTAATTACAAAAGGAAAGAAATTTAAAATCAAATTGTCTA
This sequence comes from Pharnaceum exiguum, assembly GCA_900322385.1. Lineage (NCBI taxonomy): Eukaryota > Viridiplantae > Streptophyta > Magnoliopsida > Caryophyllales > Molluginaceae > Pharnaceum > Pharnaceum exiguum. Next base: position 16,143 of record ONZK01003160.1, read on the forward strand.
AAGATTTAGAACTGATTCTTTGAATCTTCTTCTTGGAAATACTTTACACGTTTAAAAAAAAACTTTTAGCACAACAAAACAAAAAAGCTGATAGATTCTGATGCTTTAATAGAAAAATAAAAGGAAACAAAATAATTCTGGCACTTCTCAATTCCCTTTTCCTGGCTTCCTATTAAAAAAAAAAAACAAATTCCCTTTCCCTTGCATACATACGGTCATACACTCATACCTCATTCAACCTCTCTTCCCCAGAAGACAAAGCTCCTGCGCTGCTCCCATTACCATCCCGACCCCCGTCCTCATCCTCCCTCTTCCCTCTCACGCCCCCTCCCTGCCTTCCCTATGCTCCCACTCTCATCCATCATCATTCTATAATTTGTTTATTAATTAATTTATTTACTGTTTATCTTAGATGCTAACAGTTCCTTACGTTTTATCTCTTTAATGATTTTATTTGCATGTAGTCGACGATAACTCCATCGTCAGTTCGCCATCGATCAACATGGTGAGTAACGATATTTGATATTTATTATTGAAAGGTTTTTTTTTCGATTATGCTTGGATTTTTTTTTTCCTGAATTTGATTTGGCTCGGTAAAGTAATTTGAATTTGAGATGAAGGCGTTTTGAGTCTGGTACTATTCTTTGATTTGGTTTAGTTATGAGTTTGTATGGTATTTTGTTTCTTCACTTATGCGCTTGAGGTCAGTACAACCCCATATTGATACTGATAATCAAAGCAATGTAGAGAACATACAACCCCATATTCTTATTACTTATTAGTAGCATGATTCTCCATGAAGTAGCATCTCGAATACCAAAGTCTAGATTACAGAAGTCAATGTAGGGAAGTTACTTGAGTCAATTTATGCAGTATATCATACTAGGCTCGGTTCTTTAGGCTTGAATTTTGTTGACTTCAACTGAATGCTCCTAAATTGTACAAAAAGGGACTGAACTAAAAGTTCAGACAAAGAGACAGAGCCTTAATTACTACTTCATACGGACGTAGCAATGTCATTCAGTTGAGAAGAACTACGAAGGCTGATGCTTAAATAAAAACCAAGTAGTTTGAGACCCTTTATACTTAATTTTGTTAGTGTCCAGTTGGAATTATTGATTGATAGTGATGTTTTTAGTTCAAAGATTAGAGCTTTTTGATTATTGTTTGTTGGGTTCTGTAGATTACTTGGTAAAACCAAGTAGCAGAAGATGAGTTTTATAAGTTGTTGATTATTGTTGTTTGGGGATTGGAAAGTTTATTACTTGGTGATTGTAAAAATTGGATTTTGGGTTTGCTATGAATTAGTGAATTAGATGGGGGATTTGGAGGGTTTGGAATACCTTGGTTGTTATGAAGGGGGGGAAAGATTATGAATTTTTTAGGTGTTATGAACTAAACAGACACAGTTGGTGAAGATTCCTTATGATTAAGTTGCTGAAAGGGTTTGGTAAATGGTTTTGGTTAGCTGATATAAATGTGGTTTAGGGTCGGCTTGCGATGAAATTTGTGGCTTGCGATGAATTTTGTGGTTTGAAGCATCTATGCAGTTGTTCAATAGTAGATTTTTGGGAGCTGATCGATTGACTTAATTCTAATATATTTTTTTCTGAAAGGTAAGAAGTGGGGGATACTAGGAGGGCCTTCTCTCGAGGTACACTCCCAGTCTAACACACCGAAATTATGGGTAAAAAGTAAACAAAATAATTTAATAATTCATTCCATTTCCCTCATCCAGCTTCTCTTCCCAGTTGCTCCTCCCTCCTTTCCCAGTTCCCGCTCCGACCTCCACCCTCACCTCTGTTTTTTTCTTACTATGATATGGGGAGGAGGCTTGGAGAAGGAAAATGGAGGGATTTATGAGTTCATTTAACATTTTATTAAAGTGTGTGCTAAATTGTAAAGTGGAAAAACTTTTTGAAACGGAGGGAGTACAATTTTACACTTACAATTCAGTTATTATCGATTCAGCTCAATATCTTACAATTCAGTTAATGTATTGCATGATATTATTTCTAAATATATTTTTAATGAGAGTTTTATGATATAAGTAGATAGGGTTGAGGTTTCATAATTGACTGGGCCGCCATTTAGCGGCACAGTCTAATATGAAACATCAACCCTATGTTTAATTAATAAAATAATATGTATAATTTTATTTCAGAAGGGAATGAAAAAATTTTAAAATAATGACAAATAGGGTACACTAGCCCCACTAATTTATTTATTAAACTACCAGGGTATCTTTTTAAAAATATCAAATTTATTTATTAAAGATTAATTTTCATTAATTAAAACTTAAACTTTTTTTAAAAAAAAAGTATCCATAAATTAAACTACTTACAACTCAAAATCATTCATTTTTTCAAAGTTCAGTTTAGTTTTAGTGAGAAAAAAAAAACGTTTGCAAGTTTGCTTAAATGAAAAAAACTACAATGAACAGAACGCAAATCAACTACACTTGAAAAAAAATACACTAAAGTTGTAAAGAGCCGGTCTTACATAAAAAATACATTTTAATTAACATGATACAACAACTTTTCATCATATAAGATTTATTTATACAACATAGTCAATAATCAATAAGTAAGAAATTATTTTTTTTTAAAAACCGTGCATCGCACGGGTTCTGCATTAGTAATATTAGTATACTAGATTGTATTAATGGATGCCCCCAACCAAAATTATTCTAACTATGCCACTGATCTCTACATGATTGTTCCTCTCCTTTCTCTCTCAATATTCTCTCATATACAATCAAAGTTAGAGCTATCACCAGACTAATCTTCCACCAGTTGTCTTTGTTAGTTCTGAAAGAATTCTCGAGTTAATCTCCTGAATTTCTACATCATGTCATCATATGATAATTTAACTTGTATTAGACTAATTTAACTTGTAGAATGATAATTATTTATAAAAATTTGTTTTAGTCCAAATCTAAGTATGTTGATCCCTAAAAGGGCCATAGGGAACAGGATAATAATAACTTGTTCAGTAGATGCCTCCAACAAATTTCGATCCTAACTTCGCCACTATTTGAAATTCCAAATCTAGTGTGACACACTGACACCGTTTGCCTTTGTTCTTGGCTGCTCATGATCATACACCATTTGTGTGTCCGAGTTAGACGACGGCGTGATTAATTTGTCTATTTGGGTGGCTGTACTTAGTTATAGTCATCAATTCATGCGTATGTACATTACGGCCTTACGGGCGCGCAGAAACTACGGAAAATGAGGGCTGCTGCTCAGCAGCTCAGGTATATATTTTAGGCACTTCCGCAATGTAAATATGCTTATATGAATAATTGAATATTATAGTTTGGGTCTAAGGATGCGCGTGCTTAAGTACTCATTGTGTTGTTGCTCAAGTAGCTTGACTTTCAGTATTACGGAGAAAGGTTAATTGACCTTCCGAGTTAACGTCCTGCAATTTTTTGGTTCTTGTATACATACGGAGTATCTCTCGCCGATAACTATAATTATGCTATCATGCTATCAACATTCGTTAGGAAGATATAGTTCGCATTTTGTCTTGTTCATTTTAGTCAATTATCTGAACTAATAACTAACAAAAAATCTATGTCAAGTTGGCACATGCTAGTGATGCTACACTATGGTAGGTAACTGTTCGCCGTACTAGCTGTACGTTTGTGAATGCCTTTAACTGTAGCCGCCATCTTCAGGTCAAACCTCAAGGAAGGGCGAAATAGGTTAGGCTTACTTCAAGGCTCGTGGAATTTACTGGATAAAAGATTTATTAATGCCGAGCTATCCAATGAGATGCTAGTTTTAAAAAAAAAAAATAGCAACTTTTGGAGTTTTGGCTATGAATTACAGTTCTTGTTGTTGGTTTTGGAGTATGATAAGTTGTCTTGTAAATTAATAGACCGGTAGTTGAAATTTTTGGGTTGTGATTTTGCAATTCAGTGTCACATACAACGTTTATTGTTGTTACACCTTCTACTAGTACTATTATTATATTTATTGTGAATTATTATTGCTTATCATAATCGTTATTGATATTGGTCACTACAATTGTTTGAATAATTATTATCCGGTGTTTGGAAGTCGAACCAGCTTGGCTAGGTCGGCTAGAATAGTTAAACTAATTAGAACCGGTGGTCTAACCGGTTTTGAAAACACTAATAACTAGTAAAAGCGTCCAATTTTGATCGATTTTATCTGATTTTTATTATTACACATATATATAATCTTAATAAATTACAATTGAAGGTTCTCAAGAAAAATAAAAATTGAAGGCATTTTGCACCTTCTTTTTTTTTAGTAGTAGTAGAACCAATTTCTATCGAATCAGTGAGGTCAACGTTTGAAAACCCGAACCACTTTAAAATACATAAGCATGAAAGTTTTCATTTTTATAGTTTAGAGATTAAAGATCTGTTTTGTTCAACTTAAATTTTCAGTACAATTAAATTCAGTGCAATTTAGTATAGTTTAGTTTTTACCAGTTAAGTTGAGTTTGTTAAGTTCATATTCTTCCAACTAAGTTCTATTAAAGTTGTGTTTTGTTCGTCAGTACTCGGTAGTATTACAATTCTTTTTTCTTTTTTTTCATTTCATTTCAGTTCATTCGGTCTTGTTTATAATTTTAACTGCCTTCAGTTTTTTTCAGTTCAGCTTAGCATTTTTCAATTTTTTTCAGCTTAGTTCAGTTTCAGTTCATATCTTCCCAAACGACCAAAACACACCCTAAGTATTAAGTAATGTTTTCTAACATTTCATTTAAGTTCATTTTTTCAAGTTAAGTTCATTATTCTCTATTTAAGTTGAGTTAAGTTCAATTAGTTTCACTTCATTTAACCTCTCAAGCAGACAAACAAGGCGGAACTAATTTAATACCATGCAAAAATCTCTATAACTATGGGCCTCTTCTTTAAAGCTGAAATTTACTGAATTGAAGTGAACTAGACTAAACTGAATTGAATTGAATAAAAAACTTTTTATTTAATTCTTTTGACACTCAATCAATTATCAAAACCCTATCAATATCGCAAAATTACAAAACTATATGGTGAAATCATTCTGATGATATACTAACAACTATGAATTTATATCGGGATCACAACTTCTTTACAAAAAATTGTGTGAACCTGTTTCATATATGAAACTAGGTATTAATGACTCATCAGATAGTCATTAATGACCCCTCTGGTAATTATTAATGACTCATCGGGTAAACTTTGATGACCTCTCTCACCCAGTCTCATACTCTCATATATGACACGGATTGACAAAATAATTCTCGAAACTTTTTACAATAGTTTGCAAGTTACGAGTTAAATTATAAAAAAAAAAACTAAACTAAAATGGACTGACTAGGACTACAACAACAACACTACCGAGTGTAAATCCCCATTCACTCAGGGTGCTCAGGGCAGGATGTACGCAACCTTACCCCTGTTTAAGAAAACAGAGAGGTTACGTTGTTTCCGAAATTAACCCAAGTATTGAAATATTGACTTCTAATAACTTCACTAAACATAAGAAGTAATGTAAGGTTTTGTATCCATTTTGATATAATCCATAATGAACTAAAGATGGAGATAGAGATAATTTTATATTTACAAAAAATTGTGTGAATCTGTTTCATATATGAGACTGGGTACTAGTGACCCATTGGCTACACTGTAATGAACCCTCGAGTACACAATAATGACCCCTCTGCTATACAATAATGATCCCTCTTATCCATTCTTATGTATGAAACGGTTCACACAAATTTTTTTATTTTATTTTGTATTTCATGTATTGTCACAAAATAGAATTAAGTGTAATAGAAACAAAAAAGTATCACCCTGGATTCGCGGGCAATCACTACTGTATACCCGTATATATCCATCTACCTGTATACACCTACCCCGTATAAATCAGTGACTCCCAAGTCCCAAGTTTGCATGTACGATGAGTTGACTTTTTCCCAGAAGGAGAAAAAGAGAGTTTGGGGGGGACAAGGACCTGCAAAACCCCCAAGAAAGCTAAGGTATACGGTCTTTACGGCTATTTGTACTTGGGACCGTAACTAGGCTGATCACAAAACCTATATATGTCAAATGTCAACTCAATACCACGTGTCCTTCTAAAACCTCATCCTCTTGTACAACTCTCCGTACATTTTCCCTTTTTACTCTCTTTTCCCTTCTTTAAATAGCCCCTACACGCTCCCTCTATATATCATCATCTTGTTATGCTATACAAAGTCTCGACTCCATTCTCTCTCATTTCTCTTGTCTTGTGATGTGAGACTCGAAATTCATGGCCACTCACTCATTTTAACCCACAAGCCACACGTACATATATACCCTTTTCACTCATCATCACAAAGAAAAGACAAAAAGTTTGATCAGTCGTCTTTAGTTTGTTGAGATGATGTACGAGACGCAACAAATGAGAATTGATGGGAGGAGGAGTCATAATTATCAGAATGGTAGTAACAATAATAAACCGAATAATCAAAACAACAAGAAGGAGCTTAAGAGAACTCGTTCGGTTGAAGATGATCAAAGGCTTGAGATCATTGATTTGAGTGGCATGTCTCTTGATTCTCTTCCAAATGCCCCCCTTAATCTTGCTGCTATTTGCAAGCTTGATCTTTCTAACAATAATCTTGAGGTAAGCTTTCATATTATTGTACAATATGACTTCTTTGAAGTTATTCATTCCATGATTGCATTTGTTGTCTATATGTATTTCACCTTATTTTTATTGACTTAATTAATTCTCTCCACATTTTTGTAAGTTTTTTCTAGAAAATCCAAATGGATTTATTTGTTTCTGGGTTGATTCATTTAGCTGAATTCTGGAGTTTACCATCCAAACTGTCATTGCAAATTTGCTTCAGTGTATCCTTTGTGATAAATTAGCTTTTCGAAAGTATATATAGCAGTACGTATTTAGCCTTTTTTTGGTTTCAGTATAGTTAGCCTCTTAAATATTGTGCGAGGAATTTACCAATGTGGGGTTGGTTGGAGCGGTAAACATCTTCATATCATACCGTTTCAATGAAGTTCTCGAGTTCGAGTCTCAGCGTATTTATAAACCTCCATTGGGAGACTCACCCATCACAATCAGGCGCGACTCAGGCCGGATCCGAATGTAGTTGAACCCGGCGGCCACTAAGAAAAAAAAAATGGTGTGAGGAATTTATATTTATTTTTTTGAATTACAGGAAGATATTCTTTTGAGTAATCAGATTACTTGGCCGAAGTTAAAAAAAAATATGCCCTCCGTTATTGATTAGTTTGTTCAAACAACACAAGTAGGTGGTTAAAAAGTGGATATTAAATTGTTCTTGGAAGAGCGTGTTGCTCAAATGGTAGAGAGCACACCTCTAACCCTTAAGATTGCGGGCTCAATTCTTACCGGCCTCAGTGCTTCCCCATACACAAAAAAATTGTTCTCGGAAGGAAATATGATTTTTACAAACACAAAAATTTGTATAAACCCGTTTTATATAAGACTGTGTTATTAATGACAAAAAAATAGATTAATGATTTTATAGTCATTAATAATCCAATCCCATATATGGGTTTACAAAAAAGTTTATTTGACCGAAAAGAGAAAGCAATCACAAATTCACAGTGGATATAGAGTCATAAATGTCATAATGGCTAGTCATTATTGACACTTTTTGTTTATTTTTGTTAATTATCATTCTTTGACTGTATCTTAAATATCATTTGGCTGGTTCTCGATAAAAATATCATTTGGCTGCTGTGTCCCATCAAAAATCATTGTTACATGTTGAAAATAAGTACGAAATAGATATCTACAATTCCTTTGTCAAAAAAAAAAAATCTACAATTCTGAACTCTCCATGACTACTCC
>ONZK01003160.1:76423-99102 GCA_900322385.1 Pharnaceum exiguum
GGATGTTAAATTACAAATCAACGATAGACACCTATTCATCAAAACTTCACCAAACAGAGCTGTGGACCTATTTAAAGATCTGGAACAAGGAAAGAATCTTAACTTATCCATGACAAAATATAATAAACACCAACAACAATTAGATAGCCATAGTACCAACATTGACTGGGGTCAGATAGAACCAACCTAATACTCGAGGATACACTAACAAAAGACACACGTGCGCACAGCCACACACACACACACAAATGCACACACCGCAAACACACGCATACAATCACACACCACAATAAAAACACAAACCGACACAAGCCATCTTAATCCTCAAATGTAGGAGTATCGTAATGCCTAGATAAAAATATTCAAGATGCACAATGGCAATTGCAAGGAGATTTTCTGGCTAATCACGCATCCGATGTTCTGAAATACTTTGTGTTGTACACATCCCACTTAAAACTCAAGCAAAACAAATTCGTTTTTCATATGCAACTCCAACCATGTAACATCTAATAAGTTCTTCCACCAAACTCCAGCAGAACTCCCAAACCAACCACACTGCAACTTGTCCCACTCGACAGGATAGAATGCCGCAAACACAAGTCTACAGATCACGCACCCTTCAAAATAAATTGACTAAGAAATTGCTCATATAGATCAACAATAACAAGATGACACTTCATAACTTACCGTCTTAACAGCCACACCGCCTCGTTTTTTCTCTGAGTTAAATGGGAAAGCATGAATAATTGCAGACTCAGATCTTTTAGCATCGAAGTTCATACCAAGCTGAAAAGATTTCAGTTAATACGACAAAAAGAGGAAAAAACAATTACCAATCACAATACAATGCCAAAGGCTACCTTAATCCCCCAAGAAAGGATGGATTTTTCAGTAGGTGAACCAGAGAGCTCCAATTCTCCCCCACCCTGCATTTAAAAAACAACCCATGTAAAATAAATTGCATTTTCATTTTGCCTCAAAGTCAAGCCAAGGCCAGATGATGGAATAAAGGTAACATCACCACGACTACTAAAGACACCATTGAATGAATATCTGATACTATGGATCGTGAACAATTTCCAAACAGAAAAAATACAAGGAACTTGCACTCTAACGGATCGCATGTTTTATACATCAAACATAAGTTAAACTGCACCCCTCCGTCAGACTTCATTAAACCTAGATCAACTCTACTAGAGGCCAAAATGCATTTGAACAAAGAGGCATCGATGTGAGAACAAGAAGCACTGCCACAATCGGAGGACAAAGACAAAACAGCCATTCATAAGATGACTACATTGACAGTCAAATGCTAATGACAGGAATTTCTAATTTGGATTTTCACTATATGCATTGCAGTTAACACACAGTGCTGACTACTAATCCCAAATCTTCCAATGCTAATGAGTCATTTCTCAGAATTACCCTCTTAATCTCGAGCTTTGATTAATCTTAGGCACTTAATAATATAAATCAAATTGGACATGCTGGAGCAGGCTAAGAAGAGCTCAATGTGATTAACATTTGTCAGATAAATGCATTTCAAGCTATCAAGCCCACACTACACAGAAAAAAGTAAATATTAAACAGCTAACTTCAATAGTAATTGGTCTACTACCTCAGGCACAAAAACATTGCCAGTTGTATTTTGTGCAATGCTCTCAATAAGCAAAGAAGACAATGTGGGAGACAACAGTGAACCATTATCTGGGGCATTCAATTTCCTGCCATTTGCATAAGCTTCAACAACAGTCATCTGCAAATGAGTTTGAAAGGCCAATAAAAATGATTATCAAGAAAGAAAAAACGTGTACACCTGCACTTTCAAAGATGCAACAACACGAAAAGGGCAAGTCTAATAACTCTAATAAGTCTAATTTTGATCTTTATCATAATTGCTATTCCACCACTCTAGGTATCAGACATAAATGCCAACGGCCTGTGATCCCAAACTCAAGGATTAAGCTGCCATGGATCTTGATTTCAAAAGACACGACGAACCGCGGCACAAAAGGACCCTAAACCCACGCGAAGGCGCGCACCTTAAGCATTTGAGGCACAATATTACTTTATATATTACTTTACATCAAATTTCAAACATAAAACACACATTTACCATATATAACTTGTACACTTGAAATTTAGAAAGGCTAAATCTAGTTATCCAACAAAAATAATAATGGTTCTTTATCTATTATTTACTATCGGAAAAACAAAAGAAGATGAAGAAGCCACTTTTCTGTTGAACACTAGCCAGTAAAGCAAGAGGGCTTTTTCTATCCAGAGAGAGAGAAAGAGAGTACATTTACTGTTCACTCAACAATGAACAACACACACTAGGCTCACTCACTCAACCTAACAGTGTACATTAGAAATAGAAGGGAAATAAAAATACTCGTTGAGCTGCAGCCAACCAGACTACAAGAAAAGATGATTTATTCATCCTGTTTCGTATGCTTCCATGTACACTGTCACCCCTTCCTTTCTTCACTCTTCCCAGCTAACTCTTAGATCTCAGATCTAGCCCCTGTCATTTAAGGTCATTGAAAACTAACATTGGCATCATGTTCATCGGCAAGTCCTGTGGGCAGTGGGCCACTTTCGGCCGAATATTACGGTCGCCAATGACTTATCCAGTCGCAGTGGACACACCGGGGATAGAGTCTCCGACGGAAAATCACACAAAAGGGCCTATCTACACAATGTTGATTTTTTTTAGGAGTCTTGGGGTCTATACCCCTCAGATTTGAGTCAATAATTTCTTTATGAGAATTTTTTTCAAATTTCTTGTTTATTTAGAATGCCTCATAACAGGAGACGCAGGGCATCTGTGCGGGACACATGGAGGCGGGCGCCTCCTGTAACCGCATTGCCCAGACCTATGCAAGGGTGCAGAGCTCTTCGCCTGGATGCACCCCACACCTAGAAGAGCATACCATATAACTAGCTTTCCACAACAAACAGCTCTAAAGACTCATATCACTAGAAAGAAAATGCACTAGAGTAAACAACTAATGGAAAGGCAGTATTATTCTCACTTGATTCAATGTCAAAGTTCCAGTTTTGTCACTGCATATTGTAGTGGCAGAACCCATGGTTTCACATGCTGATAGCCTCCGTACCTGTTATAAAAGAAATGATGAGAAAACGACACCATATCACATCCGAACCAGAAACTTCAATTAAGCTTGAGACACCTACCAAAGCCTTATCCTTCATCATTTTCCGCATGGAATAAGCAAGACTGAAAAAAGACAAACACCTCATTGAGAGATAAAAGAGGGAAGACATAATTCCAGAAACATACAAACCTCGATATTATATAGAAAGAAGGGTAGACATACGTCAAAGTAACAGCTAATGGAAGACCTTCGGGCACTGCAACAACCACAATAGTCACCTGCAAAAATCAACTTGTTACGTCCACCACATGTATGACCAGAAAGGGAAAGTATAGAGCAGAATAAAGTGCACATACTGCAACAGTGACTATCTTGATGACACCATCTACTGCCTTGTTCGCGCTGGTCTTTCCAGCCTTAAATGGGGCAATTCCGCTAGTCTGACTTGTGTGGCCTGTGAAATACCTGAATCAAAGAAGAAAAAAGTTGTAAACTACTACCACAAAATTTCAATAAAGAAAGAACACAGATATGCAGATCTTCTTACCTCACCAGTAGAACTACCAAAACTACAAAAGCCACTGATAACCCAGCTATCCCAATGAATGTCGCCAAACCGTTCAAGCGTACCTGGAATAGGAAAGGCAGCTTTCAATAAGGAATAAATCAAGGCAAGTAGCATAACACAGGCTACGAATGAGAAGTTGTTTGGCTAAGCATGCTAGAAAAAACTTGCCTGCAACGGTGTTTCTTCACCAGTATCTTCTGAAATGCTAGCCATAAGCATACCCCATTCAGTGTTGATACCCACACTAGTAACCTGAATTCAGCAAGTGTGATAGGTAAAGATATTCACATTTAAAAAAATGTGGTAAATATCAAATAACACATGTGATATTGAAAGACCTCTATAACCAAAAGAAAAAAAACATATGTATGTCACAAAAATCACAAATGCACAGAAAAATGGGGCGAAATCAGACCATAAAGCCATGATGGTTTGACCATATATCTCTATATAACAAAAGAACAGTATCTGATGCTAAATTATTTTAGAACAAGCCTACTAGTCAAAGTCAAATATTTCTATTCCTCCATGAGCAGTAGGAACAACAGGATATAACCACTTGAAGGTTTCCAGTGCCAAATCGGTAACTTGCACTCATGTGTGCGCACATCAGTACTACAATAAAATCATTGAGGTCTCAATATGTGAAAAATCATTATAGTGCCACATATCTTGTTCCTGAGTAATTCAGTAACAGTCAACATCCACATATAGAATCATTAGAACTACAAATACAATGTCGGGACCATGACTCACAGGACAACCGAAGTAACAAGAAAATTGTTTCCCTCATATGGTACTTACCATCAGAAATAACTAATAAGGATGACTGCGAAAGTAGACCTAAGCTCTTTCAAACAAAAAGTTCAAACAAACGCACCTCACTCAATGCAAATCAATTTATATATATCAGTTATAAACACAAATGATAACACATTTTTCAAAGCATTTACATCCAACATCCTTATATTTCGATAACACAAACAAGTACAATCTTAACTTAGTTTTTTAAATAAGCAACCAAAGCAAGCTTATGAGGAATTTGAATTTCTAGATCACTAAAATTTAAATTCACACCATCTATATATCGTAAGAAAAGAAAAAGTATAACAGGTAAATAAACATCATGAAGGAACATGTAGGTCTTTACCAACATAGTTCCGTAACCATCTGCCACTTTACAACCAGACATTAAGAATGGTGACTTAGAGTCCTTCGCCACCTACAAAGCATACAGCAGACAAAACAATATTATAATATAACTAAAAAAACCTTAATGAGTGCAATAAGAAGCATGAGTAATCGTACAATCTTGCTCTCCCCTGTCATGCTGGACTCATCAATTGCAAGAGAATGGCCAGATACAAGCACTCCGTCAGCCGGAACCTAGCACAGAATTGCAATTTAGCATTCACGAAAAGCAAATTGACATGTTAAAGAAATACAAGAAAAGGCATACCTGGTCACCGATTTTCAGGGGTATCACATCGCCAACAACAATATCAAATATGGAAACCTCTACTCTTCGACCACCTCTGATCACCTTATTACACATTCAGCACAAAGGGTCTATCAGCTCACAAAGGGTTGGCCATAATTCTAATACAAGGATTATAAATATAAACACATACCTCCATATGTATATTTCTTTTCTCCTCATTCAGATTCTGGAACTGCAGAGACTGCTTATAATCACTGACGGCTACAAGATGGATAGACAACTTTAGTACAAGACATTAGTTGATAGTTTATGAGCAGAACATAGGAAGTATTTTGGTTTCAAACATCAAGAACAGATCTTGCATGAAATAGAAGTTGGACATAAAAAAAACTTCCCACGTGTTTAACAGCGCAAGAAAATCAAAGGGTAAAGATCCATCCAAACCCCACATACCTCCAGTTTGCATTCAATAGATACCCATAACCTAAAACAATTTCAGTACAATATATTCAAAGCAACAATTCCACTTGCAGGAGAATTGATTACTCATTGTACAGTTGTACGGGCCCAACATATGACGTGTAATGCTTATTGCAGAATACAACCAGTGTGACAATTACCCATACAGACATTTCTAATTAATTTCCAAATGTCAAAGATCCAAAAGGTAAATTCAAGTTAGTCGACTATGGACAAATATGACACATGTATAGAGGTATAATTTATGTATGGTATGAAATCAGAGTAAGGATGACCACTTCATATTAAACACATTAGACATATTATTCATTAAACAGCAAGTTATTCCCGTTACCTATGCAGGCTATGTCACAACCAAGGAAATTATAGACATACCTGTGACAACAATAACAAGAAGTACGGCAAAAAGAATGCTTCCACCATCATACCATCCTTCTTTAATTCCCTATAGAAGGCAGACTATTCCCATCAATATGGGAATGAAATATAACCCAGACACAAAAAACTGAAAGGAAAATAAATCAACAAAACACAGAAGGGAGGGAGAATTGAGGGAAAAGGTAAGAAAACTCACCTCTGACTTGATACCGAGAGCTAGGGAAGCCACAGCAGCAACCATCAAAATCACGAGAGTGAGATCCTGACATGCTTCCCAGAGGAAGCGCTGTTCACACAAATTTAAAAAAAAAAAACATTCATGAAGAACAGATGAAGTCACCGTAGAACAACAACAACATAGCAATAATCTCGAAACTGATTGGAGTTCAAGATAATACACACGCAAAAAACAAAACAGATGCACACACTGGAATTAAAAAAGGCAACTCATTTTTGTCCATGTTACGAAGGTGTTTTCGTAGCAACAAAATTGTACTCTCCCACAATTAATTGAAAACTAGGTAGTGTAATTTCAACTATCAAGCGGACAACCACAATTGAACTTAGAGCAGAAGGAGGATATAGAATAAAAACCTTCACACACAAAAAAAAGAAGCTCATACCAAAAAACTGCGCCCTTTCTTCCTGGGGTATGTGTTCGATCCATATATGTTCTTCCTCTGCAGCAATTCTTCATCATTTCCTGGGAATCCCTTCTCGAGATCTGTTTTGAGTTTTTGAGCTAACCCAGTCGCCTGAACAAAAGCATATATAGCCAAAATTAACTTCAACCCAGAAAATAGAAAAATGGAATACAAGCAGCGAGAGTAACTGCAACCATCACAGAAAGAAAGAACTATCACAAAATTTAGACCAACTGCAACAAAGGATCAAAAAAAAAAAATTGGAAGGACAAAAAACAAAGAGAAAAACAGCAAATTATCAATCTTATGAATGCCCTACTTCTCTACACTGAGGTATTAATTTGTAGACACCGTGTTCAAACAATTTTGTTTGTTCTCATCCTCAAGAAGCTATGCTTCTTTAACTTCTTTAATCTATTTTTTTCATTATCCAAAAAAAAAGGTTTCAGGCAGAGTAGTTCAGGCTTACCCCTCCTAGTTGGTGATACTTAGATATGTCATGCTCTTTTGACATGGCAGCAAGCTCTTCTTGCCCAACTCCATAATCACCGCCTGCACCTGGAGGATACTCTTGAGCTACTGAAAAACAAGTTATTGTTTTAAAATATGGACAAGACAAACAAATCAAAAACAAGTCCCAGCACACCCCACCCCCACCCCCCTCCTTCTCACAAGGAAGAGTCAGAAAATAAGAATCACACAGAGAAACGAACTCAGCAATATATATGTGTACATATATAAATGGAAAAATATTCACTTAAAAATGTCACAAATGAGTAGTACCTGCTACTCGATCCCCAGCTTCCTTGAAAAGATTTGCTGCCTATAGAGCAGAGAACAAAGGATTATAAAAATTTCCTGTATTGATATATAGCATTATGTTTCCCAAAGGCAAACATGATTTTAGAAACATACTCGAACAACTTGTGCATGAGTTCTGATTTTCCGAATTATTTCTTTCTTCTCTTCTTCCTTCTTAAGGTCCAATGTATACCGAAATCTTCGGGAGGCATTCAAGACTAGTGCAGCTTGCTACATAAGATAGAGTAAATCAGCTCAACAAGCAAACCAGAGTCAAGTTAGTCAAACATTATTCAAGTGGAAGAACAATTCTTCTGGGGATGTTATAACAGATAAGATTTTTTGTTCCTCTTTGTACCAAAAGATGCCAGAATTTCATTATCGGCCATATATTAACGCTTGAAGTCGACTATCTTTCATATTCAAAAGCTTGACAAACCATATGAGAACCAAAACTAGGCAATATCAATCACAATTGAGCCTTTAGCTAGTGTTTCCAGGGCCATTAACACCTTAACAGGGAAAGAAACCAAAGGTAGTGCATATATAAAATACGAGCACATGAGTATTTCCATCTATCATGAACAAAACCACTTAAGTTCACATGATCATTCAGCTTAGGCTAACATAATAGAGAAAAAGTTTACACAACAAACACACCAATATAGGCTTGCAATCATCATCATACAATTATAAGGAAAATAAAAGTAAATACAGTAGAGAGTGTAAAACGAATATAATCAGAAGGTACTCCGGTGTCAGATTAGAAAAATCCAATGCCAAATTGGAAAAATAAAAACAAAACGTAACCAGCTTAAACTAATCAATATAGAGTACCACATACATTCAGCTCAGAAAGATTCTGCTATTTGATTAGAAACGAGATTCCCAACATCACCAGCATATACACTCTAGTATTATAAGAACCCCAAATGACTTGAGAAAGTTAATCCTAGTGACCAACTCTCAGTCTCCTACATTTTTCACAAGAAACCAGGACAGGCCACGGAAGACGTTCTAAGATACAGCAAAAATGCTATCCTTCAAGAACTGCTGGCTACTCTTGAACACGTCTTCCCCACCAAGATGCAGGAAGTGGTTAACGCTGCATATTATAACTTAAAATGCTCAAAATTCCTGCCAATTCAATCAACTGCATATCCACTTTGCTTTACAAACAACAGTTGAGCATTCACAAAGCAAGGAACTGTAGGCCCAACACTCAATTAGAGAACTGCATTCACTACACGAACCAAAATTTCTGACCCACAATAATCAGTACGTCCTTACATTGCTCCCGAAACCCTGGTAAATTGGTAAACTTATTTCCAGCAAGTGATATTTCGGCCACATATCATACACATCGCAACATTTATCCACCTAAGTGAACAACAATAGTACATATCCAACAGTTTCAATATACCCACTACCGTATCACACGAGTCACGACCCATAGTAAGGTGACTTCCCCTTATTGCTTCCTTCATCAAAACTCCACATCACCGTAACATAATACACCTGAAGAGAGAGTTATCACCTAACAATATCTCCCAACATCTACCCAAGAACAATATCTCCTCTCCAAATGAAGCTTCCTAATATTCCTAATACTATACTTTCCAAGTTTCCAAAAATAGAAATAACCTCAGTCTCACTACTTGCCTAAATTCAGCCAGAGCACCACCAAACTCCCACCAAATATTGTCCAAATAATTACTCCAAACGAACATCAATAAGCAAAATCCATAATTTCGCCAACCAATATATCACATTTATTTCCATTTAATTTCTAAAATCAACGACCTTACTTGTCGCTCACTCTAAACATACAAAAGCAAAAACAAAAACAACAAAAAAAGTAAAATAAAAAAGAAGAAAAAAAGCAAAGAAGATTTTAATAAAATAAATAAATCAAATTTCCACACACAAAAAAAAATCTCGTTATCCTCTCCTTAAAATCCGCCAAAATTTCATCAATCAAATAATAACAAAAAAATATTCTAAAATATTAACTCTTATATCTATTTCCATTTACCACAAAACAACGCAATTACAAAAAAGGATAACTTTCCTTTTCTTACCACAATAAAACAGTAACTTCTACAACAAGAAAGAAAAAAAGAAGAGGAGAGAGAGAGAGAGAGGAGTGGAAAGGAAGGTTACCCTCCAGCGCTTGAGACGTTCAATAGGAGCGTTCTTAGTACTAGTAATATCAAAAGGACTATTATCAACACCTTCATCATCAGACGAATCACCACCAATACCACCACCACCAGCTTCTACATCAAACCGTCGTCTATACGGAGAGCCTTTATACTCCTCTCCTCCACTCGACGCCATTCTCTCTCCTCTTTCTCCTTTCCTGTTTTGTTTTTTTTTCGCAGCAGAAATGGCACCCACGTTATATATATTTACCTTCTCATTTATATATATATATGTACTGAGTAAAACTACTTATTCCTACTTTTTTCTTTTCCTTTTCCTTTTCCTTTTCTTTTTCTTTTTTTGTTTTAAATAGTCAGGAGAGAGAGAGGGGTAGTGTAAGAAGTGTTAGGGTTATTAATAATAAGGGAAAGGGGGAAGGGAAATATTCGTGAAATGAAATAAAAAATGAAAAAGAAATAAATAAAGGGGGAGGGGAAGCATCAAATATGACTTGAAGGGAAGGAAAGGCAAAATCAATATTTAAAATTTGAAATATTGTTGTTATACCAGAAATTGGAATTTCGAATCGATTGATTTGTGCTTTTTGAGTTTCCGTTTTTTTTGTTTTAGTGAAATGAGAGCTTGAATGAAGGTGCTTGGGCACGGGGTTTGAAGCTGGCTGGCAGTTGCAGAGGAAGGAAATTTCGTGGAAGTTACTGGACTGAAAATATACTGCTATATTTGACTGTTTGTGTTTTGAAGTGATTTTGTACTGTTTTACAGTTTTAGTGCTTGATTACTCTTTTTGTCAATATTTGGTTTTTAAAAGTATAATACGAGTAATTAACTATTAAGGACTCATGATGACTAAATATGACCGTTGTGTTGTCCGTATTTATGGGGAAATAATTCGGTTGTCAAGGGGGTTAAATGGTGAGATTTGACGATTTGTGCGTGAAATGTTGTGTACTTGTGTCAAAGACGGTAAATTCCTTTGACCTCTGTCAATTATTTTGATTTAGAGCTCGTTTGGTTAACACAAATGTGCATAGGAAGTGAGAATAATTGATTGTGTTTGGTTGAACAAATAACATAGGAAATGGCTTCCTACTTCCTAGGAACTTCCAATTCTTACACCACATATGAAGTTGCTCACCTAGGGTACCCTAGGTAATCCACACTTCCCATACTACTTCCCATCTAATTGCACTTCTCATGCTCAACCAAACACCATCACCCAATTCCTAGGAAGTACTAGTTGATGGGAAACTCTACTTCCCATGGGAATATACTTCCCTTGTCTAACCAAACAAGCTCTTACTCTTTGTCATGAATATATTGCCAAAATCGAAGCAAGAACTGTACACACAGTGCAAACTTGTTTCCACTCGGTGATTAATGGTATAGATATTGTGACTGATAGTTTAAGTTGTGTTTTGTTCGTTGGTAATACTGTAATTCAGTTTTTTGTAGTTCAATTCAGTCCTTTTTAGTTATAATTTTAACTGTCTTCAGTTTTCTCATTTTAGTTTCAGTTTAGATTTTTCCAACCGAACAAACAAAACCCTAATAATAGTTAGAAGTTGACTACTAAACCAGGTGTAAATTTACACAAGGTGTACACAATAATTAGAGAAATCGAAAAGGTAAATCTGTAATGGTGTGGGCGAACAAGTGGTTGCTAGTCTCTACCATCAACAAGCCTTTGTTATAATCTCTAATTCTTAGATACACCCGATGCACGTATACGCCGGATGATTTTTTCAAAGTATTACAATATATATATTATTAGTCACATTTTTATATCATTAGTCACTTACTTTATTATTAGTTATAAATATACCAGGTGTACCAAAGACTTGCTATGCTATAATACACCCATTTTTTTATGGAAAAGAATACACCTATTTTGAAATAACTACTCTTTATTCACACCTCCAAAAATAAATTTTATCAACCTTTTAAATGAACATTTTAAAGTTATTTTCTGGAGTATAAACTTAAGATGTCTTTTATTTGTAACAATTGACTAAGGCTGTGTTTTGTTTGTCGGTAGTATTACAGTTTAGTTTTTTTCAGTTCAATTCAGTTTTTTTCAGTTCAGATCTTCCCACCCGACCAAACACACCCTAAAATCTCTTTATATGGTTTATGTGTACCATTTCAGGTTGTAACTTACTCAGAAGTAGGTCTCGACTTTGACTTTGTTATCAAAATTGGCTCTATCTCCTTTTAACTTGCGCTTTTTGTTCAAAATTTTCTCCTTTAATTATTTTTAAAATGAAAATTTAAAAAACTGATTTAAAAATAAAATAAATTGAAGATATAATAAACTTTGAATTAGATTTGAAAGTGTTGCCATACTAGTCCATTAGAGACTTAGAGTCCCCATAAAACTCAAAGAGGCTTTGGTCTCAATCTGTATGCCAATTCAATCTTAACATTTCATGATTTGTTAATACATTTTCTTTTAATACATTACTCCCTCCGATCCAAAATATAAGTCATTTTGGAGGTGAGCACACATATTAAGGAGTTGGTGAAAGTTACTAACATGCCCTTATTGATTCTTTGGGAATATAAACAAATTAATTATCTCCTTAGAAAAGATAAGGGTGAAGCTGAAAAATTTGGTTAAATTATGCGTTGGAAATCTAAAACGACTTATATTTTGGATCAAATTTTTTTTCTTAGGATGACATATATTTTGGATCGGAGGGAGTAGTAAATAATAAACTGTCGAGATTGAGTGGTATACCAATTGACATACCATTGTGGGACACCAAAATTAAAGTGTCAACCTGAAACTAAAAGAGGCTTTGGTACCAAAATATTTGTGAAGCTTGATTATTTTAACTCACCAAAATAAATTGTATGTACTAAGAAATCTACCTACTTATTTGCCTCAAAACTAAAAAGTACGGGAAGTAAACATCATACTACTATATACAAATTCTGATAAAAAAAAAAAAAACTACTATATACAAATGCAGAAATGCTTTGTGAACGGGTGACAATGACAGATAATTGAAACATGATGAATATAATAAAGTGCATAACTGTATACGCGTCTCAGCAATGGCGAATGCATCTGGAGATCTAAAGTTTAGTGAATAAAGGTGAGGAATACCAAATCTGGATAAACTTAATTTTATAATATAAAGATTGACAACTAACTATGTGACTATGTAGTCTTGGTGATGCGCATATACACATGCATATGTTTAAGTTATGCTCCTTGTAGCATACGGAAAGGAGGGAGATAGAACGAGAAGTCCTCGCTCACACTTCATCCATCATACTCTTCCTATATTTAAGGAATTAGCAAGTGATGATTCATGGGTTCATGGCAAGTTGGCAACACATGACTGATTGACAATAAGAGGGTGTGACTATCATGGATCGGTGCTTTGCTTAAAACTAAAGAAAACTACAGTAATCAGACGCTGATTATGGCGCTACATATAAAAATGATTACATGAACAAAGAATCCTACAAACATGATGACCTAACGTAACCGTGCTGATCGAGTAGTAGTAGTATTTTGTTGTTGTTCATACTCTTATTGAGACTCGTAGAAGATCTAAGATACGCAACTTAAGCCTATACATTATTTCGAAATATTAAGTATGTGGCAGTGTTCCATTTGGTTTAAACTGGCCGACACAGCTTGAATGTTTTTCTAAGGTAGTTCCAGCCGACATTATTAGTAGTAAAAAGTACAGCATTGTTTTCGTTTTGGCATTTGCTTTGCACAACACAAAAACATGTTATGCACAACATGCATGAGATGTCTATTCTACCCCTTCTTATAATATCACTTTCATTCTTCAATACTCCGTATCATTTTCATTCAGTTTCTCACCTTCCCCTAAGCTCCTAGCCTCCCCAGTGTCGTCCATTCCCCTCTCCTCACTCTTAACTCCCAATCGGAACTCCTCTAAGATTTAATTCTCAAAATTGTGTTTATTTTTTCCTTGAGAGAAGATAATTTCTTAATAGTACAAGATAATATAATGACATAAATTAAAAATTTTAGTTTTTATTTTGGACCAAAGTTACAATAATTAAAATCATGCGAGTTCCACATTATTAACTAATTGATGACTTGTTAGTTAAAACAAACTAATTTACAACTTGTGAAGGAGGTTTTAGAGAGTAGCGGTAAAGATTGAAGTATTATAGGTTTCATCTGTAAGTAGACTTTATGTATATAGTGTATTGTCAACCGCCTTATTGACTACATCTAATTCTATAATTTTTTGTTGTTGTATGTTGATTTACTTATTAGTTTCTCCAAGCAACTTTATTGCAAAGTTACCAATATTTGCTTTTGACTAGCTTTTGATCTTTGTTCGTAATTTAATTGAGTCACCAAACACTCTTTTTAGCTTATTATTTAAATAATGCATACAATTGGATAAATCATCTCCCAAGTCCCGATTGTTTAAAAAAAAAAGAAGACAAAGAAACAGTCCTACGTCCCACAATAACCAAAAGGTAACGAATTACGAATACTTACAACTTATACCAAGAGTGTATCTTACTCCGTACACCCTCTGTGTTTAATTATCTTACAATACTTCATAAAAAGGTAAATGGCACAATCTTTAATCATCTATATACAAAGGAGGGTGTATGGTATAAGGTAGACCCTGGTGTATAATGTAATTTACTAACGAAGTACTTCATCAAGAGTATAAGGACAACAAGCTAGGACTGCCTAGGAGTACTACACTTGTGTAAGCTAAATTAGTAAATTTAAACAAAACAAGACCTACATTTAAGTTTTATTTACTGAGTGGCAACTTGCAAAGAAGGGAAAGGGTTGGCAACTGAAAAAAGACTGCTGCAAATCATACATTCTTTCCCGTATCCAAGTTTCAGGACTTCAGGAGAGTCATATGACAGATTGACAGTTTGACATTGAACATGGAGAACATGTCCGTAATTAAATGCCGAATGTACCAGGCGACGCTTTGGTCGGTTACCTTGGAACGCGGCTTTCAATAGTCAATACTTAATCACATGTTACGGTGCAACACATTTGGTGTATCGTTGAAGAGCTTTCTCAAGTCCGTGGTACACTGGGTGTACCGATACACTTTGTTAATTTATTACTAAATTATAAAGGGACATAATAATGGCATTAAAAATGTGACTAATGATAAATATAGTAATACTAATTATAAATTCATAAGATGTACCCGTACACCCGGTGTACCTAAGAATTGGAGTAAGAGCTTAGGGCAAATTTATCCCTACAACTCACTTACAACTCTTCACAATTTTCTATGCATACTACACCATCTTGCAACTCTATTGACACCTCCACATTATCCCTACAACTTTGTTACAAGTTTCCAAATATTTTATTTATTTTAAAATTTGGATGGGTATAAATTTGGGAATATAAAAAAAAAATGATGACACCAATCATAAAACATTTGCATTAAATGTAAGAGTTGCAACTTTGTCAAATTTTAGGAGATTATCCCTACAACTTTGGTTGCAAATCCATTGCAACTCACTAAAGTTATAGGAATAATGTTGCCCTTACTCCGTATCTTTTAATCTTGTTTTTTTTTTTTTTTGGTTGCCCGTTTGGTTCACTGAAGCTTTGCCTCGACTACATCCAAACCCGACCCGGGTCGCACACCTGGCTGTGGTGGGTAAGTCTCCCAATGTGGATTTCTGCATACACTAAGGTTCGAACTCGAAACCTCGCTTAAGCGGTATGGAGGTGCTTACCACTCCACCCAACCCACAATGGTATCTTTTAATCTTGTTTAATTAGCCTTCTCTGTTACGAGTCTTACGACCTAGTCCTCAGTCCAAGGGTCCAACCGGCCAACCCTAAGCATCAGTTATGGTGACCAAAAAAATGTCACCCATCACACATATTTCAGTGAACAAAAATCAGTGTTGTTGACATGTTTGTCACGTATTATACTCCGTATATGCTTCATTCATTCGTATTAATGACTAACCACGAAGAGAATGAATGATGATTATCTGACTAAATCTCTATACTATAAAATATTTAATTGATATTTCTCTTTTCGTCTTCGACAATGTTTATATTCACCTGGCCTTAATCTTTTTTTTTTCCAAAGGGATAAACAAAAGTTAATGGGTTCTCATCTCATAAATTTTAGAAAAAAAGTGTACTCCATTGAGAAGTTAGGAAAACAAAAACAAAAAATCTCCATTCGATCAAGTTTCATCTACGTACTGTACCTTCAATTTGGCACAAATCAGTTTCCTTGAGTTATAAAAGACTCCTAGATAAAATGAACAACACCGAGACCTTCAAAAATTTTCCCACCGTTAATCTTTGTGTGTGATTCAGGCTCAAAACTCCCTTTTTTTTAATGGAAAGGCTCAAAACTCTTGGACTTAAACTGATTGAAATGATCTTGTATTTAATCTTCAACTGAACCAAGGTAGTTCCCAAGTTATAGTAAGTTATTAATGAAACTCTACAACCTATTTGAACTAAGCAGAAATTGCATATTAAGGAAAATACAGCAAGTCTATTGTGGACCCGGTGTAACCTTACACCGGGTGTCACATTAAGCAATAAAAATCAAATTTAGTTGTGCGGTCGAGAGAAGACTAATATGCATTTTTATATGACTATTGAATTTAATGACTAATAAAAATATCTATATGAGCAATAGAAACTCTCATATGATTAATACTAGTGTGTAACGCGCCTAACTTTTGTTCATGTATTGGTCTTCTTCTTTCTTTTTTTGGTAATTGCCACATATAATTTACACTTTGTGTAGAGTCAAGAGGGGAATAAGTGGTACATAATGGTCTCCTTTAAAAAAAGCTGAAACATTAATGAAGATTGGAAAGACAAAGAATTATTGGAAGAAAACTAGAAAGTAAAAGCGTCAATTTTTCAAAAGTTTGTCCTAGAAATCAACATGTTTTTGGTTTAATTTCATTTCTCAAGCTATCACTAGTTTTGCTGGTATCCCGCCATGTAGCACCTCGACAAGAATCATCTGCGTACTTTCTTTTTGTTGTTGTTGTTCATTTTTATTTAAAGGTGGATCATCTACTCATTTTAAGGTGGAAAGTACAAGCCAAATTTGATTGCAATTTAAAGTGCAGCGCAAAGAAAAAATAGAAAACTGCAAGGAGAAAGTTGAGTTACTTATTTAGGCATATTTAGCCTTTATTATCATTTGTCTCGAATGTAATAAGATCATATCAATCCATTTAACACCACGTTGAGTAATTAAATCTAAACAGAGAATTCACAAATATGCTAAGGTTGTGTTTTATTCTTCCTTAGTTACAGTTCATTTTTTTTGGTTAAGTTGAGTTTTTTTTCTAGTTCAGCTCAGTTTAGTTCAGTTAACCGCCTTCAGCTTTTTTCAGTTCAAGTCTTTACAGACGAACAAAAAACACCCTATCTTGCTAGAAAAATGCAAAAACATGCATGAAATGATATATGAATCAAAAAAAACAAATGATCAATTTCAGTTGACCGCAAAACGTAAACTTTGTCGACATTGAACTTGCATTGTATTTTTTATATATTTTTCTAATTGTATTTTAAATTATGGCATTTTTTTCAAAGCTTATTTTGCACTTATGTGAAAGAAGCCCAATATAATTGCAGTGTTATTTCGAGACATTCTTTTGACAGCATTTTGCTAGTTTATTGGAAACAATGCATGCTAGGCTTATTTTTGATATATTTTCTTTATAGGAGTAGTCTAGCTTACAGATTACATCAAAAAATAAGTTAAATATACTTGTCATGCAAGCTAGCAAAATCGGAGTGTCATAAAATTGAAGAAAAAGTCACACTATCACGTACAATGAAACTTTTTATCTTCGCAATCCCATGAGTGTAGAGGTATATATAGCATCTGCATAATATATTATTTCAGAGTTTGAACAATAATCGTACTTACCCTTTAATTTTCGGTATTTCTATCTCTGTACGACTCTATATATATATGCATAAAGTTTTAACTGATTTCAATTCAGTTCAGTTTGATTATTGATCAATTAAGATATCGCGGTATGAGTTTAGATCACTTAAATTCAGTTCAAGCATAAAACATAGACGAAGTTCTTGTTGCTATTAAAAAGAAATTAAAGCCTGTTTAGAAAAAAGGAAAGAAAAGAAAAAAACATTCTCACGCACCATAATGCTATGATTAACCGTACAGTCTTTTCATTTCAATGGCGCATTCGATTGACTAGAATTATAACATGTGGTACACCGGGTGTATCGGTAGACCGAATGAATTTATTACTAACAATATACGTACACGGGCTATACTAAAGAATTAGAGAAATTATAATGTGTCTAATGCGCGGCTTGCAGACTTGCAGTATATATTGTATATATATATGATCTTGCTCAATTATCAACATAATGCCCATGTATAATCTTGCTCAATTATCAACATGAGTCATGAGTGGGATTGTGGCCGTGGGATCAGTCTCACGAATGACGATCCCGGCCTTAATAATACGTTATTATTTATGAAAAAGAAAAAGAAGAAGAAGAGTGGAAAATATGGTAAGAAGTCGAGATAGAAAGAAAAGAAAGCTTGCCTTGATGAGAATCCACAAAAGGATGCCATTGCAAAAGTCTATAGTGATGAGCTGATGATTCACCAACTTTTAAGAGCCAGTCTGTGTAATCTTCTCCAAATATGAAAAAGAGGCTAAAAAGCCAAGCTGATCACTTCAATCTGAAGGAATTGAAATATTTGTCAAACTGCGAACTTAATTAATATAATGATTGACGATTATAAATTCATAAGTCGATGTATAATTGCCTATACATCCACGAGAAAGATACACGCATAGAAGAAAAGTGAGCATGATACATCACGATAATGCAAAAGTGAGAAGAGAAAGAATGTCCACTTACCTTATAATTCCCGCTAGGTATACTAACTCGCGCGTTTAGAGCTTTTGCTTGAGAGAAGAGCAAGCTAAGCTGCAAGTGTGGCAATTAGTCCACTGATGTGAACCAAAACTACCAAAGCAGTAACTTGGATCTAGAGACAACACAAATAAACCCAGATCTCTAATGACACTTGGTAATCTGTTTCTTTTGTTTACTACAAGACTACAAACTACAATTTAATAAACGAGTGAATAACCAAATCTACAAGTTTTCCATGTTCGCGATGAATGTGTAGATGACAACTCAATTCAATTCTTCTCTTGTCGAATATACTGTTAAGACTCACGAGCGAGTGACCTCTCAAGTCAGCTTATGATCGGTTTTGTTGTGAGGGGTCAAGATTAATTAAGATAATTTTAGCTTGGATTTATTAGTTTTTGTCTTTTTCTTCATCTCTTCTTATGCTTTAATTGATTCTAACCATTATATATAGGTACAGTATCACCCTAGCTAGTTCTGAACTATATATGACTTCAGTAAACATGAGGTCGACCAAGCTCATCATCAGGCTTCGTTCAGGCCTTGGAGTAGTAATTGACTAGTTGGAGCTTGTCTATCAGACAAAACAAATAGCAACAACTAAAGTAGGCTCCATAAATAAATAAAAAACACCTTACGATTATACGATGTAGAGGCCCATGTAAATGATAGCTTAGTTTGTTGTGTCTTTATTGTTGTAGAAACCATAAAGCGTAATGAACTTATTGAAATAATTAACTGCATTGCCGACTTGCCGTTTTACAAAGAAAAAAATGTTCAACTGGCCAGTAAAGCTAATCCAATAAAGAAAACTTTGCTAACAATCAAAAAGAGATCACTAACTCTACTAAAAACTCACTACAATAAGTCACTGAGAACTGGTTTTTAGTGAAATGACATGCGAGGAGTTGAGGAACGAAGTTTCCATGAACAACGACGGTTAAATTGAAAATCGTAAAAAGCTCATTTTGCAGATGTCATTCCTTGTATTTAAAAACTTTCAAGCACGTAAGTGATAAGTCATAAGACGTACATAGAACCGATGTAGAACTGATCATGTGATGCGGGATGATCTTCTTCTCTTTGTTTCTTTTGACAGAAACGGGATAATCTTGGTTACCTACTCTCACTACATTTAAACACACGTAGCGACCGTAGTCGTCAATCGTGGCGAGACATTCTCACTTTGACAACATATTGACACTAGTGTCGTCTAATTGTCTATTGCTGATGCAATCAGGCTTGCCGACATTTTAAGAAAATCTGCTGCTCTAATATGCTATGGCATGTTTACCAACTTATCGCGGAAATAAGTTATTTTACACACCTGAATAACACTATTAAATTTCATCAGGTTATGAAAAGTCTCAAATCAAGCTGCATTGATATGAGAATAAGCCGTGGAACTGTGGAAGATAGCCTTTAATTCTCTTAAAGAGGTACTAATTGTATAATAACTTCGTAGTTGAAGAACTTATATTTTGGTGATGTTGGCATGCATGGTAAATGAAACTTATCACTAATCAACAAACCACACCACTAGATACTAATGTCAGTCCTACATTTCTAAGACATGTATGCCTAAGGTTGAATATGAGCACAGAAAAGGAAGGGAAAAAAAAACAGAAACAACACCAAAGTATTTACTGTGTCAAACTGTCAACTACTTGCGCTGATAGCCTAATATTGTCTATTTAAGTATATAACCAATTTCTTTGCCATGATTCTGAAGTGCACCACCAAGGATACAGTTTACATAAACAAAAAAATTAAAATTACAGAACAAATCACTACCAAAATTTGGTTAGGACAATTATCTTATAAGCTCGGGAGCATTCAGGGTTTCTCAATACTCGTACAGGAAGTTATTCATCTTCCTCATCATACTGGAATTTCACTGAATGAGACTGCAAATCTATTTGCCCCCCTCTGTAGCTTCCACGTTTCTTCTTTGTCTTCTCGTGGCGGAAGTCCCTGTTACACAGTATAATGTCATTCAATAAACCTTCAAATCCCAAAATCATACCAAAGCAAGCATGCCAAAGATATAATTAATCAGTTATCACATAGATACACTTTCACAGAAGTTGTCAAAATAGGAAAGAAAGACAGTATCTCATGTCATGCTATCACTAGTACTCCACTCACATATCAAACACATTTCATACTCTCATAGTCTCATATAAAGCAAGAGCACTTGGAATTTATGTTACACAACACAATTCCCCAGTTTGCAGCACTAATATGGAGAAAACTATAACCAGTTGGGATGCCATACCTCCCTCTAACTTGCCCCAAAACTTCCTGGGCTTTTGCACCATAGCCAGAGTCTGCACCATCCTGCAGAAGAGATATGAACAGAAGCTATTCAATACTTTTTATAACAAATGTTTAGCTTATGTCTTTGCTCGTTTTCTCCTTTGATGTAGAGTTCTATCGCCTTTAGTTTAAAGAGCATAACTCTAATAGACAACATATGATTTTCCATACCTTAGCCCAATAGGAATTATTTTGCAGCCTCTCATCTGCGAATTCCACCTCCTCTGGTTTCACCCTTTTAAAAGCCTTTGAAGCAGTTGTAGGCTGCAACAACATACATTAACCACCATTTATCTCAGTCTTCATAACAAGTGAGATAAAAGGGATAACATAAAATAACCACAAAAGATGCTCAATTTAGATTTCTGCGCAATTTCGGATCTACATTAGTTAAGAAATGCCCAAGTATTATCTCAATAAGTTCAGCTGCAATTAGGAAGGCATTTGAACATACAATACCCATTCACCACTTTCACTTCATATTACATGGGATGGGACAAACAAGGCACCAATTTGCGAAGATGCAGAAACACCCTCATACAAGCGACAGACAGACACTCAAAGACAAGTAATCCTAACAAGAAAACTAAACAAGATCAACGATGAAATCAAGCACTAACCTCTGCCGAGTCTTCAAATGTCTCTGCAGGTTGCTCATTTCCTTTTGACTGATCCGAATTGTCAGTCTTTCTTCGCTTAGAGTCATTAAGGGAAGCATCTTCAATATGGTCAGCTTCACTATTCTCAGATGAGGACTTCTTTCTTTTCTTTAAGGTTTTTTTCTCTTCTCCTCCGGCCAGTTCTGCCTGCTTTTCTTGCAAGTCGTTGTTCATCTCATCCTTGTGTTTCTTCTTCTTGTCCTTGGATTTCTTCCCCGTCTCAGTACCATCTTTCTTATCCTCCTCTACCACACCATCAGCCTCCAACTCATCCTGGTGCTTTTTCTTCTTCTTCTTCTCCTTTTCCTTTGTGGGGGCACTCACAACATCTTCAACTTCTGAATTTTTCATTTGGTTTTGTTCGTTAGTTTGGTTCAATGAATCACAAACAGCTGCGCTTTTCTTTTTCTTCTTAGATTTAAGATCACCACCGTTAACAGAGCCATTTTCTAACATGGCCTCAGACTTTTTCCCAACATCAGCGAGAGCTCCATTTTCCTTGGTTTTCTCAACAGCCTTTAAGGATGAATCATCTTTCGGAGTATCCGCAACACTGGAACTACAGAAAAGAAAATAAATAAAGATTACAAAAGTGAGAGACTGTTTATAAAGTAAACTCTGAAACAACAACCAACTTCTCTAAAAACACGAGAACAGAGCATTTGCACAATTTGAATAAAGCTAACAGGATATGTTACAGATATCCATCCCCAAGTATAAGTACAAGTGTGTACTGTAACAAATTATGTTATGACAACTACTTTAGTGCTTTCTGACATGTGGTAACCATGAATAGCGATACAAACTGATGTGTCAAAATGCAAATCAGTGAGTAAATCAATCAGCGTGCAAAGCAGTACAACAAATCTCATACAGCAAACTATACCAAACAGGAATAGCCGTACAAGCACGTTTTGAAGATTTTTTACATTCCCATACGCCTATGGTGCTACCCACCAGTAACCTCACTCCACACCTTCTCTCACCACAGCATTCCTCAGGAAACTAAAAACAGAAAAGGTGATACAGAGAAGGAAAAGTGATTCAATCCATTGTTACCGCGGCAAAAGAAAGTCAGACGACCATCCAGAAATAAAGCAAAATCCTCCATTCATAAGCAAAAGACAAGTCAAATTAGCAACAAAACAAAAAATTTACACAATTTGGATGCCAAATGAGTTTAACAGCAT
>ONZK01003161.1:46098-59367 GCA_900322385.1 Pharnaceum exiguum
GTATCGGCAATCAAGGGAAAATATCATCTAACAACCAGGAACAACTGATCTTCTGGATGCCTATGTGCCTCTGTCTCTTTATAGAGGTAGATTATCAGCTTCACAAATAAAAAAGGAAGAAAGATCCTCTTCACAACTTCTTAGTTTTAGGTGATGTACTAAATTGATATGTTTAACTCTCATGTCTTGTCGCAACACAGATGAGGAAATTTTGGTCAACGAATGACCATGGACTTGGTTGCAAACAACCATAAATCTAATTAATTAATGATTACATGGAGTCTGACGAGCATCAAATGTCACCTGTTCTCCATGGGAAAGACCACGTATCCAATTAAGTTGGGAATCTTTAATCCACCCATAAGTTCGTCTACCATCCACCACTGCTCGGTCTCCACTGTCAAGAAAGAAAAGGTTCAAGACACTGCTATTCACCATGAGGGATCCATAAGGACCATGCACTGTGAGATTGTAATTCCCAAATCCATGAACATTAGTTAGCAAAACTCTCTCCGTACGACCAGAGGGATCTCGAACCCAAGGATTCACTTCAGAAACTGAATAATCCATGAGCGAAATCAACGTCATCAGTTCCTCACGCGTCATAGTTGATTCTTGATCATGATTCCCTAACACAGCTGCCCATGGAAGCCCAGACTCCGTAGCAGCTCGGAAGGCCCCAAATAGAGACTCAGCTGCATCTGGCGTGCTTGTCCCAAAAATGTTATCCCCTAATGAAATAACGAACCATGAAGGGAAGTTTAATGCCTCACACTATCCTTAGAATTGCTTAACGATGCGGTATTACTGAATAACTGAATATGAATAGTAAAATCAGGGAATGGACACTCTTGCATGCCTAATGTTAAAAGAAATCGTGCTCAAGAATTGTCACACCAACATATGATCAAGAGTAACCAAGATGAATAGAATTAAAATTCATAGCAGAAATAAAGGATCTCAACCAAACAAAGTGGCCATCACCTCCAAATGAATAATTAAAAACACTCCTTGCCAATTTCCATCTGTAATTTTCAACTGAAACCTTCTCTTTTCTTTTCTTTTTTGTGGGATGAACTACAACAATGATAACATTCAGAAATTTCTTATTTCTCAAAAGCCATCATCTGCGGTTATAATTTCATTTTTGTTTGTCATCTCATATGCACACTCTAATTCAAGTCAGTTTTGTACTTCCTATTTGCACTAGCAATCAATTTGGGATACAGAAATGGAAAAAAAAAGATGCAGCTTCATCACACTGTAATGTTACTCTCAGAAACCAAATTCAGGTTACCCCATCAATAAATCACTTTCCAGATGTGGAAACTATCAGTTACAATTTCTTTAACTTCCATTAAAACTCCTAACTAACTTCAACCATACATCATGAAGTAGCACAAAGTAGAAACCAAAAGACAACCTTAATCACTTCAGCATATTACATATCAGCAACATTTCCAACATACCATTGAAATAGTAAAGACTAACAACCACACAAAAACCCAAAAAGCAACAAAAAAGATCTTATCTTTACTCACCCATATATCTCACAAAACTAACCACCAACAACAACAAACAAAAAACCAACAAAAACCCATATAAAGCAAGGAAACACACACCAGTAAACGCCAGAAAGTCAGGCTGTTCAAGCTGAATCAACCTCCTAACAAAACTTGTTGTATTCAGGTCAGAACAGTAAGGAAACTCAGAAGGTGAAACATCTTTGCATCTTGTAAGCTTCCCTTGACCATAATGCATATCAGCCACCTGCACACCAACAAAAAAGAACAAAAACCCATCATTTTTTCATGTAAAAGAAGACAAAAACATTGAGATTTCTGGGTTTTGTTTGTTTCACCTGGAGGATTTTGAAAGTGCCAGTATCAGAGCGGAAACGAAGAGGGAGAGTGGCAGATTTCTTGATGGTTATACGATCAAAGTTGACAGTTAAGTTAGTGATGAAGATATTGTGTAGGAAAATGAATGTGACTGTGAGGGTTGTTAAGTAAATGTATGATAAAATCTTCTGCATGGTGAGATTGTGCTAATGGTTAGCTAATGCCAATGGCCCAATGATGATATGTTGGAAATGTTTTTGAGGTGTTGAGTTGTTCAAACTGATCATGTAGATGCACATATGTCAGCTAGAAATAAAACTCTACAAGGTGTATATATATCTGAGTAGTTTAATGGGAGTGGGAATGTACTAAGCATATTGCCATATCATACGAAAATGTACTGTGTTATACTGTAGTTTAATTTTGTGCATCTGATCTCTTTTGGTCTAGTTTGTCAGCATTTTTAGCGCACACAGTGTAACCAAACTAAAAAAATTGTTCCATAAAAGAGGGGGAAAAACTCAACTTATTGAGTTAACTGAATGGATAGCTAATTAGCTACTAGAAATGGTCAAATGGCCATGGGTGAATGATAACAACACAGCAAATGAATAAATTAATGAATCCTAATGCAAAAGATCAGGAATGCACCTAGATGGGCTAACTACTCGTTGGTAGTCTTGGTACTATATGATCTAAAATATCTCTCGAGTCGGGCCGGGTTAGGTTCAGTCAGAACATCAAATTTTCTTGGTAAGAAAACACATTATCAAAGTAACTTTACACAATCTCATCCAAAAATTTATCTTTTTTTCGGGTCGATGTTGTTTTTGAGGTTTGAACGAGTTTGGGTGTGGATCGGAGATATGATATGAAATTATAAACATAACTTTGAGTGGTATTTCGTAATGTCAAGTTAACTTGAATCAACTTTGGATGGGTCGGATCGGGTCGGATTTGGTAATAACCCATCAGCTTGAAATGCTAATAATCCTCACTCTAAAGCAGAAGTAGGTATATTACGTAATTCTGCAAAATAGTATCCCACAAAGTTAAAATATAAACACATGTATTGTATAACATACAACCACTATATTCATATATCACACAGACCTTATTAGGGTCATAGAGTAACAATAACAATAGCGGCAGCAAGAAGAAGAAGAAGAAGAAGAAGAACCGAGTGTAATTCTCATTCAATGCAGGTGCTCGGGGGTTAGGATGTACGCAACCTTACCCATGCATGTTTAAAAAAATAGGGAGGTTGTTTTCGAGATTCAACCTAAATGCATTGTTGTTGTAATTGAAAGTTTTCTTAGCCATTTTGTTGTACTACATGATCACCTAAAACTAAAAGATGGGGATGATTCTTTCAACTTAATAAGCACTTTACCTTATAGGGTCATAGATCATACATAATAATCATAATATATACACCCACCGGCATAAAAATTATACATCACCTAAACTCAATTCATGCATGTGATATTACATTATGTACTCATTAGACTTTGATACTAGTAAGTACATATCCAATAGCACACTTAATATGAGCATACCACATATATATACTTGCTTTAAAGAGTATGCCACAAGTCAAACGAGCATCAGTACACTTGCGAAGGCATCTTATGTGCAACATCATAATTCAACATCATTGTCATATAACCAATCATTAACGCTCTCATTAGGCTCACTCACAAACATACATTTACACATTATTCAAGCCTAGAATTTCTATAGGGTACTCATTTCACTCCAACCAAATGTAACCAAACAATCCAATTAAGATATCGCAATCACTCATTAACAATGTCACATCATATATCACCCATACACGTAGGCACAATTCCTTATAAATATATCTTAAAATTAGCAAATATTACCAATTCATACAAAGCACATATGAATGTAATCTCATTTATTCATGAACTCTTGAGGGAAGATGAACCATGAAAAATTTAGCCTACTAGATATAACCATAGAGACCCTAACAATTACATCAAGCACGTTAAAAATAATACTTTCTCTTCTCAATACATTATCTCCGACAATAATCACATCATTGCTCAATAATCAAAGGTAAGAATGGTTTGAGTGATGCACACACTCCCTCTTAGCTTCGCAGTGTATCGGTGTCTAATACATTGGATAAAGTCTAGAACACAATCCCAACAAGAAATGAAGAACTATAATTCAATAGTATCCCGAGCCACAACTTGTCTCAAATTAGGATACGGTAATAAGTCGGCCCACCACAACTTCGACCGATAACCCGTTCCAATTCAAAAAATGATTTTGTAGCCCATTCTACACTACACCGGTAGCCCATTCCAACAGACATGGATTGAGGGCGAGCTCAATAGTTAGGGCATCGTGTGTGTAATAGGCCGTTGATTAACTTCTTTTTTATACTGTTGTTCAAAAATTACTCAAAACTTTTTCCTTTTATTTGAAAACATCCAAAGATATCTTTCATAAAAGTTACCTCTCAAAAAAATAAAAAAATCCCAACCCATGCATGTATATTAAAATAATATAAAATTATTCAGGACACTACACTTTATATCATTCTTCGCGCTACTCCTATTTCACCATATATTCTAGTTAAAAATCAAAATTAGTTGTGCTAATTTATAAATTCAACTCAAGTACTCAAACATAATACTTAATCTTTACTTTGTACAAGATTGTTATACATACATTTACTTCACATTTAAGTTGTTTGGAAAAGTCATCTCATTTGTTCCCAATAATCAATTTGGATTCACAAACTCATAAATAAAGTAAATCACAAATCCACCCAATCAAATCTGCTCAAATTGCTAATTCTTGGAAATTGATTTGATTTCCATCCAATCCAAACCCTTGAAGAAAAAACATTTCAAGAAGAATCAAGAATTTACAATTTAGGCGGGCCAAACAAATCTCTAGATACATACAGTACATACATAGTCACTGAGGCCAAAATCTCAGGCAAACCCAAAACAAAAACAACAACAACATAGGGCCTTTCCTTTGGCACCTTGTCAGCAAACTCAACTCAACACAGCATTCATTTTCTCATTCCCACAACTTGCATCCCATTCTCTCTCTAACCCTCTTCCTTCCTTCCAGAATATTTTACTTACAAAGTAGCATCTGATATATGAACATAGTTACATAGATAGAACATTAGACATTATTATTAGACTAAACAAACATACATAACAAGAAAGAAGAGTATTGTTATTCTTATTATATTGTTAGTTGTTCTAAGGGACACTTTCTGCCACCCCTATGTATAAAAAAAAGAAAAACCATCAAAACAAATAGGGCTTACTGGGTTTTATTCATCTAACTAGAAACAATTGTGGGTTGGAAAAAAAAAGTTGTCTTTTTTCTGTTTCTTTTTTTTTTTTGCAGGATTAAAGGGTTTTCTTGGCTGTAACAATAAAGGTATAAACCTTGTGCCCATTTTATTAGTTTGTTTGATTTGTTTGCTTTAGAATGTATGTAAAAGTTTGTTTCTTTGTAGGGAATTATTGTGTGTTGAATTTGACAATGATTTTGTTTGCTTAGTTGCATAGTTGTTGATTAGAAAGATGGAAAAAAAGGAGAATGAAAAGTGAAAAAGCATTATTTCTTGAGATATAGGGCGATGGTTTTGGTTGATTGTTAGGGTACCCTTTTGGAATTTGTGTGTAGATTGTTGAAATTGGAGTTAATTTGTTGTGTAGAAGATAGATGCATGTTTAACCTAGCAATGCTGATCTGTTTTTGACCTAGATGGGTTTTTGTTATCATGAGTGAAATCTTGAGTTATTAGGGTTAGGGTTTGTTACTTTGTTAGGATTGTTTTGTATACTCTTGACTCAAATGAAATTATGCATGTCTGATTGGTTTTCGGTTTGTGTCTCGTTTTTTGTGTGCGATTGAAGGTGGTCAGATTGTCGACGTTCTGGTATAGAGAAAAGGGGTAAAGGTGGAATAAGGGGTGTATATGCAGAAGCGTTTGCTGGGTTTCATCAGGCTTTGTACCCAGATGAAATGTTGACACAACATTACCTTCCTAGTAAAGTTGAGGATTCAGTTTCTTTTGTAACTCGCCTTCGGGAACAAGGACGTTTGTTTGACCGGTGGCCCGGTACTGAAACGTGGCAGATGGATAAGAAATCTTATACGGCTGGTGGCTATCGAGCTGCTATGGCAATCAATAATGGGCAGCCACGGGTGGATGGTCAATGCTCAATGGCCCATTTACAGAGTTGTTCGCAGTTGTCTTCTGTCAGTACAGTATCCGAGAGTTCTGCCCCTACTATGGTTTATCAGAGACGAAGGCTTACAGAGACCCGGGCTCCTCCTCGGTGCCCAAACCTCCTTGCCAACTCATCATCTGACACTATAAACTTTGTATATGAGAGAAGAAAGCATCGAAAGATATCTGGCACCAATGTTTCTACCATAGCTTCAACACATACATCCCCGAACACTGCTTGTAACTCGGGTACCAGATCAGACATTCTTTCAGTCCCATCAAAGCAGAAGACCAGACGTTCCCTTGACACTGAAGCTGCTGGAGTTTGTTCGACATGTGAAGTTGTCTGCAACAAGGAGCTGCCGCTGATGGCTTCTGAAACAGTTCATCGATGCGTAGTCGAGGGCCCTGGTTCTCATTCTAAGGGTAAAATGAAAGCGATTGTGTTGCACAGTGTAGATGATAGCTGCTCATCATCAATGCTGGATATGGAAAATGGCTCTGGTTCTTCAAAGACTGAGGCAGATGATACTGATGAGTGTTCAACCTCTGGTATGCTTGGGGAAGATGTGATGGGAGATACTCAGTTCCTGTCAGCAAAAGATCTATGCATTTCTATCCTAAGGAGCCATGATCTTTTATCTGATAGTGCACAAGACAGATGCACAACTTCCGAAGAAGACCCTCCATCTTCTAGTGGTAGCAGGTGCTCTCGTTCATGTAGTGGGTGTGGTGTTACTGGGCCTGCTGATGATATGCTGATCTGTGATGAGTGTGAGGAAGCATTCCATATGTCTTGTTCTAACACTAGTGCAAGAAAGATGCCTCTTGATGATTGGTATTGCCAATCTTGCTTTAAGAACAAGTATAAGATGATAAAAGAGGCAGCTTGCAGGAGATCATCTATTATCACGAGCGCAAGTGATCGTGTGCCAACTGCTGGAGATCTGAGTCCTATAGAATTGATGTTGAATGAAAATGAACCTCACACAAGCAATGTTCGGGTCGGCAAAGGTTTCCAAGCAATCGTCCCCCCATGGTCTGGGCCTGTTACTGAGTATGTTCTTTGACCATCTTATAGTTTTTTAAAGGCAAATTTATAAGTTTAGTTATGTTCTCCTCTTTGTTTTTTAAACGAATGGCATCATTTTAGAAAAGAATGTGTGCTTTGCAAGTGTTGTCGATGCTTTGGAGGTTTACTTTCTGCTTGGAATCCTAATTGCATTCTTTAATATCCTTTTGCGGTCCTAATGAGAGAAATGAGGATGGATAGTGATTAAACACAATCTAGACATACCTTTAAATGGTGATTGGTGATACTTAAATTGGTGATGTCAATACTTGATCTCTGTGAAGTATTTTAGTGTTCATATTTCTGTGGTCATTTACTAATACATAGAATCATTCTTGTTTTCCTTTTTTGGGTCTCAATGACTAGAATATGTTCAGGGGCTAAACTTCTCTGTCTTATTAGTTGAATTGTTAGCAACATAAGGGTTGAGATTATGATGGTTATGTTATATGCGAGTCTTGATGAGTGCACTCTTCTTTTTCTCCTTTTCTTGTTCTGAATTTATGGAGGAAGTCATTCTGCCTTCATGAACTGGAGTTTATGGGGAAGACCTATTGGAACCATATATTGGGATGAACCGTGCTTGTGAGCTTGAAGAGGATAATGGCTGTTTGGATAAAAGTAAATATATATTCCAGGAAACCATATTAGAGAGAAGTCATGCAGTTGCTTCTTCGGCAGCCGGCAAGCCCTTGATTTGTCCTTCTAATTAGGGAGAAACCCTTTTTTAACTCGGACATGAGCTCTTAGTCGAGGATTGTGTGTGTCGATGCAATCCGACACAAGATACGGCATGGCTCACTTGTCCAAATGATTTCTCATTTTTCAGGACACGATCCGAATATCCTTGTCTGTTTAGGAAAAATAACCCTGAGATCTTACATTGTTTTGATAGTCTGCAGATGATGGATGAGAAAACTAATACCAGACTTAACCTATATTTAGAAAGGGAATCAAGCCTGTGGTCTATAGGTCAAGGGCCACTAACTTCTGAACGGTGATGAAAGGCGGGAACACCAGTCGTCTCTGTAATTTTCAGCCGTACAGTATTTAGTGCTGGAAAGGATAAAGCTTGTTACTACTGAGTGGTGGACTGGTGGCTAATGGGGCTCGTGAAGTAGGGAGTGAAGAGTCTCTGGTATAGAAAAGAATAGGTGGACCTTGGAACAATTGAAGAGGTTGGAAGTGAAAACAAATTGTTTCAAATAAGTTACTGCTATTAGAGGAGTAAGGAACTTTTTTTTAAGAGGGATGTGTGCTGTTGGAACTTGGAAATAATTGGTGGGAATTTTGATAAAATCATGGGAATGTGTGACATTGTGTGGGGCTAGTGGAAGTGTACACTATTAAAAGTCAAAGATTTAACTAACACACCTTATTTGGACGTTTCCATCTAACACACACCTAATGTGAATCATTGTAAGAAGCAAATTATGAATTGTGTCCTCATACCCTTGGAGTTGTGTCCCCGAATGTTCAATCTTGAAAAAATGAGTGTCAGACACCAGGATCTGTATCCGGATCGTAGAGTCTGAGAAACATAGGGTAAATATCACCATTCACCTCCCCTTCTCTTTCCTGCTTTACTTATTTTCTCTAAAACACGGGCTCTGGTCAGCAGGGCCCCATCCTGTCCATGGAGTACTCATTTAAAAGTAATTTATAGATTTAGAAGTCTGAGAACTCCGAGGATTGTCCTGGTCTTGCTGAATGTGGCGCCGGAAACAGGCTTCGCAGGACCATCATGTGTAGTTTCCTGTACTAAAACATGTTCAAGGCATCTTTTTTTACCAGTGTCTGATAATGTTTTGGTATTGTTGGTGCCGAAAAAGAGGCCTTCCTTCTGCTTGACTACATAGGGTAAAAGTGTAAAACCAATGTTAGTATTGTTCTTCATTGTTGAAGCTAGATGAAGTGATTTCCTAGGCTTTTGGGGTTTTTTTTTCCAAGGAGTTTTTCATGGAATGCACAGTCATGTTGGTCGTTGGAATAGATAGCTTGAGGTGTTGCGTACATAGTTTATTTTAGAGTTTTTTTTGGAGATGAACGTTATCACGAAACAGAGGTTATTTCGTTTGAAGAGACTTTTTTAAAAGAAGTTCTATAAAGCTGTTAAAAGGACCTTGCCAAACAGTAACTCTGTTCTGAAAGATGCAAACCAGTTACTTAGAGATCATACTATGATAGTTTTATTGAAGAAGTTCACAGACGTGACACCTTGCATCTGCATCCAACTATCTACATCAACGGGTTGAAACTTTACCTTCCATGACAGATGTCTTAAATTGTTCCAACCTTCTTCTTTTAAAGTGCGTTTGATATGTCAGCCTCCAATATTCTTTTATGGCTCTCTGGAATGCCATGCCTGGATTGCGGGTAATGATTAAGGGGGTAATATGATGAATTTCAATAGGGGAAGAGGTGGAGGTGGTGGTGGTTGAAGAAGGAAAGAGATTTCAATAGGGGAAGAGGTGGAGGTGGTGTTGGTTGAAGAAGGAAAGAGGGAAAAGGAGGGGAATGATTTCTCCTAAATGGGAGGAATGATTACTCCAATCGAGAGGGCTTCAATGGATTACTACCAATTGGGGATGAATTATTACTCTATCCCCTCCACTTTCTTCCATTGACCACTTGCCGCAACCATCATCTTCCTCTATATTCTTCTATATTTCATACTCATTACCTCTTGAATGATTACTCCCAATCTAGGCGAGCCAAGTCAAAGAGAATTAGTAGACAAGAATGTTCATTTTTGTGTCTTATACAACAATAATAACTAGCCCTAGTCTTGATTCCTGAAGAAATAGTGTGTAAGTGTAATACCCACCAAATTTAAGCCATTTAAGAGGATTGTTAGGACGGCTTATACCACCAAGATGCATCTTCTTTTTGGGAAGCCCATCTCATAAGTACTTCAAAGTTAAGCTTCCCAACGTGGGAGTAGTGTTTTGATGGGTGCCATCCTGGGAAGTCATTACCACTGTGTGGCTGAGTGAGGAAAAAACTCGCTTGGAAGACATTTGGTGTGAAGGACATGTGGTGGTCTGG
This sequence comes from Pharnaceum exiguum, assembly GCA_900322385.1. NCBI lineage: Eukaryota > Viridiplantae > Streptophyta > Magnoliopsida > Caryophyllales > Molluginaceae > Pharnaceum > Pharnaceum exiguum. The sequence goes on from ONZK01003161.1 coordinate 56,297, forward strand.
GGATAGTCTCTAACAACTCTTTTAACTTTATTGATGCATGATATCAACATCGACATTACCCGAGTACCAATTGGCTCCCGCTCAAGAGCTAGGGGTGTTTGGATTACATGGTAACATGACAATAATATTGGGACTAGTTTCAAGTTGACCCTTGGTTTGAAGCATAAGTACCATCATAGCATATATTACTCCTTTTGTTAATGAGATGCCAAAAGAGTTTATTGCTCCATTTTGATTTAAGCCAAAGAACAAGTAATCCTTGACTCTATTGGAAATGGACACAAGTAGCCAGTGCATGAACATGACAAAATGTTACTATTTTTGTTTGCATTTGTGTTGGTCAAGTACAAGTTGTGCGTTTGCACTTCTGGTTAGATTTATGTTTTTCTCTTGAAAATTTCTTCCAAATTTTATAAAATGGTACTTTCTTCTTGACATTTTGATGTTGGGACATCATATTATTATTGCTTTTTAGTCAATCATATATGGAGTTAGTTTTCTGAAACAGCCTGCACAGAGAAAGGTTGCATACATCTGGGGCCCAACACCCCCATAGAGTGGGGATTACAGTGGGTTGTTATTGTTGTTGTATATTTGGAGTTAATATGAATCTGCTATATACCTGTTTGACGCTGTTGTTATAGGTTTCAGCTAATACGATTTTTTTACTGGTTTGGTGCAGGGATATCGATGGCATTCCAGAACCAATGGAGTTGGATCTGTCTGATTCTGTTAATTTGCCTGTTAGTAGTTTCATACTCCAGCTCTTTGGCATCACTGCCTCTTGTATTTGCATTTATCAACAATCACTAAACAATTTATTTCTCATCAGGGGTTGATATCTAGAAAGCCTCCTGATTCCAGCTTTATTGGCAATTGGATCCAATGTAGAGAAGTCGTTGTTGGCACTGGGGGCGGAGTTGATGGAACTATCTGTGGAAAGTGGCGCAGGTATTGTTAGTTTTGGTTTGGTATTTCTTCAACTTCTCTCAACGGTAGAGGATCACCTACAAATGATTCACTTGATTGTCATGCATCTAGTTTGGGTTTGATTGTATTCAATAACTATCTTAACTAGAACTTAAATTGGTCTTTAGCGGAGCAGCTAGCCTATTTTGTTAACCACCTTCATCAAACTTCCTTTCATGTGATACTTGACCACCTGTTCGCATTACTTGGCCTTTTCTCTCTCTAACGGCTGAGACTAGAGGATTCGATTTGTGAGAATGCTCTATGCCATTTCCAGTTTAGGTAGTCTCATGTTGGGGTTAATTAGAAGAAGGGGGCTTTGTGGATGGTTGGAGGGGTACTCTTGGCCTTATTGTGGTTTTTGTGGTGGGTGGTAATTGAATTTTAGATTGCCCATTGAGAGAGTTCCATTGTAAAAATTTGAGGAAACGTGGCTAATAGAGGTTTGTATGGGAGAGTATTTCTTCTGGCCTTTTCTATGACTATTGCCCTCATATTCTACAATGAATATTCACCAACAGCCAATGGGAGAATATTGGTTTTATCGGCTAGCAGTGTAGACTTCACAATTGGGTGTATTGGGTTTGAGAGAGGTACGGACAAGAGGATTTTGTGTCAGTATGCTGTTATAGCAATCATTTGGTGTATTGGGCTAGAGAGTAATAGTACGCCTTTTGTTTAATGAGGGCTTTCATTCTATTTGATACAATGTGGGAGAGGGTGGAATTTTTAAGTTCCTTGTGGGATAAGTCGGGCAAAAGAGGTGGAAGGGGGGCTCAAAGATCCTTTAGTAGTTGTAAGCTACGAGGATGTCTTGTCTTTAGCTGCTCATTTGTCACTTGTTTTATTATAGGTTAAATTGTTGGAACACCCCTAATATGATATTGATTTTGTGTCAGCACCCCAAATTAACACTCTTAATACCCTATAATAAACTATACCCCAAATAGTTTAATTGTACACTTCATTGTAGCCCTTGTGTTTTGTTGCTTGATACCCTATAATAAATAATGCGAAATAGCTAAATACTAACAACATAATCAACTTTCCAAATATTTCAATATTCTTTAAATTCTATACTTGTAATATATTCTTCCTTCTTTATTCTCCATCACACATTGGCAGCATCCTTGTTCTATCAGCTTATGCTTTTTTTTTCTCCCTCTTTTCTGGAATTGCAGGGCTCCTCTTTTTGAGGTTCAAACTGACAAATGGGATTGCTTTCGCTCTGTCTTTTGGGATCCAATTCACGCTGATTGTGCTGTACCGCAGGTGAGATATAGTTATTTAGCTTCCTACCTCACCGTAATATTTTACTGTTTTACTTTTGGTAAATGTGTGGTAGCTTGGTAGGAGTTTTCCTTTTGTTTCTGTTATGGCTTTCTAGGCTTAGGTTATGGTGGGGTGGGTACTTGTGTGACTGTTGTAAGAACTTTGTTGGGTTGTCCTTCTCCATGATGATTCAAGTAACACAGACACATAGAATCAAGTTGTAGTTGACGACCTTTTTTTCACTGGATCCTAGTAGGAGTTGCTACAAAGGGTACAAAGGTGGACAAGTTGATGAGAAGAATTACTTAGTTGGGATACATCGTTCATGGAAATAAGGATTACTTTTTTAGTTGGGATAGAGTATGGCCTAAGGAGGGTGGCTTGGGTATTGGAATGTTATTTCGAGGAACATTGCTTTGGCTGGAAAGTGCTTGTGATGTTTTTGATCGGAACATGATAGTCTTTGGCATCGGTTAATTCGAGGAACTTGCTTTGGCTGGGATAGAGTAAGGACGGTGGCTTGGGATAGAGTATGGCCTAAGGAGGGTGGCTTGGGTATTGGAAGGTTATTTCGAGGAACATTGCTTTGGCTGGGAAGTGCTTGTGATGTTTTTGATCGCAACAGGATAGTCTTTGGCATCGGTTCATTCGAAGAAAGTATGGGTTCGAAGTTAATGGATGTGATGTGGTCTAGTGACACCTGTCGTGGTTTGAGCCCACAATTCACGATTTCGGTGTGTAGATTCAGATTGCTGGTCGAAATCATATTGGGTCGCCTTAGAATGTGATTAATCCTTGATCCGTGATCCCCCCCCCCCCCCCCCCCCCCC
>ONZK01003161.1:59822-71819 GCA_900322385.1 Pharnaceum exiguum
TATCACAATTTTGGGGAATTAAGCATGGGGGTTTCGGTTACCGAGGATATTCTACTGGCCAATTACCATAGATGGAGCGGTAGCTGAAGGGTTGTTTGGGGACAAAAGTTCGGAAAAAAGAAAGAAGAAATGAAGGGGGAGTATCAGGGAGGTAAAGATTCAAAAACAAATGCTAAATAAGAGGGGCTGGCAGATTCCTTTCCTTTTTTTGTTTAGATTTTTACTAAATGGCGCACTGTGGAGTCTCCTAGTAGTTAAACTTTTCCCCCGAGTGGTTATAAGAAAAAGAAAATCTTGTCCCGTTTCTATTTGACTTTTCGTATATCCGTCTGTATAAATTTTCCACTTTTAGTTGAACAAATATTTATATCCCTAAACCACTATACCCGTATCCTTATTCACATTAAAAACAAGTGATACTTTTTCACTATCTATTTAGTACTTCTAGTGGGTTCAGGTCATGGTGAGCTGCGTTCGCTTACCGAAACCCGTACACAAAGAGTAAACGACCCACGAACCAGATAACACTTACGTGGCCTCTACAATCAAAGTTACACAACATGAAACTTGCTTCCTAGGTGTCTTCCTTTATAGCCACATTGGTGAAGTACAAGTTGGGTGATTTGTGGTTGGGTACCATGCATTGTGGAGGGATGGACCAGAGATACCAGGTTCACATTTCAATCCGGGTTGTGGAATGAATTCGGGAACATGGTCCGCAGCCTGGTTCGCATGGATAGCATTTAGTATATTTAAAATTAATAAAGTAATCCTTCTTTTGAAAAAAGAATAAAAAAAGAGTCTAGCTTTGAAGTCATGACTCAGGTTGGCTAGCTACAACTTAGCTACAACTTACAACAGTTTTTGTTGATTTATTTATTGATCAAGAATTACTCCACAATTCCTTCCAGTTGCAACTATCATTGATACTTTACATTAACCTCTAAAAAAAAGAAAAACCTTTAGTGTTTATGTCTTGGTACCAGGCTAAATGAATTGTGGGTTCCATAATCCAATGCTCTTTTAGTCTCTCTTTAATGCAAATTAAAGGCCCAACACAAATGCTTTTCTTTCTTTCTTATTATTTTCGCCGCAAATGAAAAAGTTGATACACAATTGTGCTAAAGGGTTCGCTTGGCCAGCTGAACCGGGTCGCGTACCCAGCCAAACTGGTTTGATTTTGACCCGTAAATTGGGTCGTCCGTACTGGGACATGGTTCGTGGTACGGTACCACGAACCAGGTTACAGTGGGATGGATAAGCTCACTTCATCGATTGGTGCTAGTTTTAGAGAATCTAGAGTTTGGTTGGTGACAACTCTCATGTGTTTTGAAACTAATATTTCCTTGCTAGCCTCAATGCGCTTTCAAATTATCCTATTCCCTATTGTTAACTTACTTTGGAAAGCAAGAGTTTCTGTTTAAGGTGAGAGCATATATGTGTGGAGTATGTCTTTGGAAAAAATCAACACTAATCTCATGCTACAAAAGAGGAGATATCGTATGGCCCTGATACTTGTTGTTGTGCAAGGCTAATGGAGAGACTTCATCTTATCTCTTCCTGCGTTGTGATTTTGCATGGTGCCTTTGGACTGTAGGCTCTTTAGTCTATTTAGCAAGCAATGGGCTTATCCATCATTGCTTATGGAGTTCTTGCAAATCATTTACGTCTTTTAGGAGGTCAAGATGTATGCACTACTTTGAAGTATTTGGCTTCAACGCTATGTGAGAATTCCACAAAGCGCTTCTACTGCTGCATTATCACCTGATTACTTTGAGATCAAATTTCTTTTCTTGCTTTCTCATGGACAAAATATGGTGGAGCTTTTGAAAGGGTAACCTTTGACCACTTTGCAAAGGAATTGGTTGAGCTTGTAACTGATGTTCTAAGAGGGCAGCTGGCCCTCCCTCGTTAGTGAAATTTTTTCTTATCTGAATATGTAATCAACTGCAGTATATCGAAGAAGGAGGATGATCATTTCTATTGTGTGTGGGCATTTAATATCTTTTTCCTTTAGTTCTTTTTATTTTTATTTTTTTGGCCTTATTTTGCTGATTACTCTGTTTAATTTCATTTAACATCTTACTTTTGGACAATTTTGGATGATGTGACATGGAAGCCTTGTCTTTGTACTATTTGGAGTTATGAGTAATGATCTTTAATCTTTTACTCATGTTCATTTGTGCTTGCATTAATGTTTCAGGAGCTCGAAACAGATGAAGTATTGAAACAATTGAAGTACTTGGACATGGTAAGTGATAATTGCGCTCCTATTAATTGTTGTTTATGTTAGCTTCATGTTCCTGTAAGGGTGATTTAACTGTTCTGGTTTCTATTACCGCCCCTCCTGGTGAGAACATTTGGTGAAAATAATCTTCAGAGGAAGGTTACTGTAGGACTTCCACAGGAAGTCTTGATTTTAATGTGTCTTTACTCAATTGGTGTTTAATGAAACTACACATGCTTATTGAAACTATTCTCTTACAAGAGCATATTACTTTTTTCGTTAACCAACAGAAATTGTAGTGTTGCACTATTCCTTTCTATATTGGATATTGGTAGTGTCAGTGGGCGTTGTGGTAATGGAAATTGGGAAGTTAGAAAGGAGGGAGTGGTTATTGACCTGCAACTGGGGTCGCTCTCAGATTCAGCCAATCTTTCTTTTTTCAAAAAACCAAACAGACAAACAAGGAACGGCTGCATACATCTTGACCTCCAACTATAGAATGGTGATTGGGTTGTTAATATTTTGGTCATTGACCCATGTGGAACAAGAGAGGGAGAAATATGAGAGGATGGGAGACCATGATGTACTCATATATGGGTCTTGGTCTGCTCTACTCTTGTCACCTTTTTTCTTCTTCTTTATATTAGTAAAGGATCATGAGATCTTCATTTTTGATGACCACTTCAATATTGGGAAATGGAGAAGCTCACACACTTAGTCAGCCGTTTGGACGCACTAACGTGTTTCCCAAGCGTCTTCACTTTATTTTCCAGCGCTGAAATACAAGTTGGCTAATGGGGCGTGCATTAGATTTTTGGGAGGATTTATGGTTAGGAGATCATGTGTTGTGCCCGGGGTTTCCTCGTATTATTAGGTTATCAACCCCTCATGAGGCCTCTTTCTCTCATTTCTTTTTGGGAGATGGATCTGGGATCTTTTTTCACGGCGGAATCCACGTGAGTGTGAGATGGACTAGATCTTTTCCTTATTAAACGCTTTTAATATTGTACACTTCTGGTGATCAGGATTCTAGAGTTTGGCTAGGTATAGAGTGGTGTTTTCGACACAAGTCGTTCCTTATTAATTTAAGTGTGCCCTCAAAGTACCCTTTGTTTCCTTTTGTTAATTTAGTATGGAAAGCAATGGTGCCATATAAGTTAAAGTATTTGTGTGGACTACGTGTTTGGAAAGGAATATCACTAATAATATGCTACAAAGAGGAGACCGTGTATGGCGCTTTCTCCGAATGAGTGTTGAGTAGGGCTGTTGGGAGAGTGGTGGGGAGAGTGTATCTCAGCTTTTCTTGCATTGTGATTTTGCACAGAAGCTATGGACTAGGGTCTCAGTTAAAAGGGTGAACATTTGGCATTTGGTTCACATCAAGTACATGTCTTTTCAGGGTAAGAAGGAGACAAAGTGGTGCTATGGCTCTGTTGGCGTTATTTTGGAGTATTTGGCATGAACACATGAATTTTCATTCGAAGTACCTTTTATGTCTTGTCACCTACATCATTGATTGATGTTCTTAGCCGTGTCCAGTTCTCCAGTGAGCCGGATTCTAGAGTAAAGTTGGGTGATAGCTCGGGTGTGTTTTCATCCAAATCATTCCTCTCTCACCTCTCTAGTCCATTAAAATATCCCTTGTTTTCAATTGTCAACTTATTGTGGAAAGCAAAGGTTCCATAAAGTTAGAGCATTTGTGTGGATTCAAATCGGGGTAAGGCTGCGTACAACAGACTCCCTGATGGGATTAGACTGGGTTGTGGTTGTGGTTGTGGTTGTGGTTGTGGTTGTGGTTGGTCGTCGTGGTCGTCGTCGTCGTATTTGTGTGGACTATGTCGTTAGAAAGGATTAATACTAATGAGATGTTACAATAGAGAAGACCTCGACTGACACTCTCTCCTCATATTGTGTACGATGCATGGCTGGTAGAGAGACTTTATCGCATCTCTTTCTTCATTGCTCTTTGGCCAGGCACCTTTGGAATAGGCTCTTTGGAGTTTTTGGTGAGTTGTGGGTTTGTCCATCTTCCATAATCGAGTTTTTACAAATAAGATACTTGGGAGCAATAAGGAGAAAAAGTTGCTTTGTCGGAATGCGGGGCTAGCAGGCTTAACCGAAATGCAAGGATTGTTCCTCATAAGGCATCTTCTTTTTTTGCGTGCTCTACTGCTGCTCTGGACATACTTTGGGATCGAGTTACTTTTCTTGGTTCCCTATGGGCAAATCTGTTGGGGGCTTTTGTAGACACACCTTTGAGTGTATTGCAAAGCAATTGGTCTAATATGTCACAAATAGTGTATTCTATTCATGCAAAATTCTGTGCAACCTTTTCAGTAGAATGTGATCTCTGGTCTATATAATCATTTTGGGTGTTTGGGGTGAGCGGTGGGGTGGGTATATGTTCTCTGCTCGCAAGGTGGCGTGTAAGGAATGCCCTAGTTTGTATTAGTGAGGGGAGGGGATCTGGTTATTAAGTTCTTGTTTAAATTTCTATCTATTCCATTTGGCTGTTTTGCTTTGTGTCTCTGGACCGAGAGATTTGTTATTTATCATCTTTTGCTAAGAAGATAATGGCTGAATAAGCAGTAGAGCAGTTACTCTATAGTCTATTTCAGTTGGAGCTTCAAGGCATTTCAAAAATGATTAGTAACTGGGGATTAATATTATTCCTTCTGTTCTGTTTTTTGAAAATAATCACGGATGCTTGTCAGTATGTTAATTTTTTCATTCTTGGATATTTTAAGTTTCTTGCAACTTGTTATTCATGTCTGGTGGCTTCTGAATACTGGTGAAGGGTATTCATATGGTTGGTTGGAGTGTACCTTTATCTGTCCATATCAATCATGAAAAACAAAATATTGTCTTGGAAGCTAATGCACGTAGTATACTTGCACTCCTTTTGGCTTAATATGTTCAGTTAAGGTAATTATTGTACTGATCTGGTTTGGTATGCGTTGCAGTTGAGGCCTTCATTGACTGGAAAAAGGCGGAAGTTGGATATGGGTGACAACAATGGCCTGTTAGTCACTTAGACAATTCAAGCTAATGTACAGAGTCCATGAAAATGCGAAGGGATTCACAGTTTTGATCTCTCATATTGTTATCTTTTGTTCCCCGGATCCGGTGGCCGTTGTGTCTGATGGGTTACAAAGAACATCCCATGGTCACATATCATTTTGTTGTAATGGTGTTTGTAAGCAGTTGTAGCATCTTATCGGATAATGAGAAGAGAGATGGCATCACAGAAATATCCTTGAGTCCTAGCATTTTATGTTCTGATTATAGAATTCTTATACCTACTCCTGCATGCAGCATGCCTTACCTCGTACAATCTTTTCCCGCTGCTTCTGCAGTGATTGGTATATAATGAGAGCTAATAGTTAGGACTCTAAATAGGAGAAAAGAAGAGAAATGAATGGGCTATTCCCAAATTGCATAACCCAAGTTCGAACTGAGCCAATCGTCTCCTGTGTGGGAAATTCTAAACAATGTGTGCTCACGCCAGGATCACTACAAGACCATCCTGAAGCAGAACTAAATTCCAACGTCTGTCAGCAACACTCGTTAGCTTCGAGGAAATTCAGGATTTCACATAAAACCTCGTCATGAAATAGTATGAATTATGATCGGGAATGCTTGGCACTTAGCATGTTGCTTCACAAGAAGTTGGTTAGTTGGGGAGGGCCGAGGGGGATTGTAATTTGTGATGTATTTTACTAGTTCCCATTTGAGTAACACTCAATTTTAGTTCTTCTCTAGACCTATTATTATTTGTAAATTAAGTTTTAATTTTAATGGATTTTCACTAAATTTAGTTAAATACATTTGCAGAGTGAGTTAAAGTGAAGCGAATATAAACAAAAGATGAAGTAAATTTTGATTAATTTGATTGAAGCTTGATTTTAAGGACCTAATAAATGGATATTAAAAAAAGGACCTAATAAATTTTTAAATAAGTTAAACTATTTGTAGAAAAAAAAGTTATAATTAAAAGTCAGGTTAACTAATGTAAATTGATAGAAAGATGTATAGACATTGTTCGATAATCTTCAATCTAAAAATGTCAATTTCTCGATAATGTTTAATCACAATTACTCGTAATTTAGAATTTAATCAAAGCATCGGAATTTTAAAATGTCGAGCATATCATAAGGATTAACCTACATTCGGTGTAAGATTATACTAAAAATAAATTACTTCAAAAGTTTTCTTTTAAACGTAAAAAAATTTCTATTATCTCCTTTTCAAATTAAGAGGCGAGTTCTGATAATCTAAAGTGGTCATGAAGTTACGGTCGTTGTATCAAAACTTATTAAACACATTCAAAATGGTATCCTACAAACTGTTAATTATTTTGGCATACCTTGTGGTAAATTATATCATATATCCGGGTGTATTGAGTACCGTATACCTCCCCTTTTAGATAAGTAAATATTGTGCTTTTATTTTTTTTTGTTTGTTTGAGAATTAGGTCTAATATGGAAAACAATGTAGGGTGTACCAAACACCCGTACACCCGAGTGTACCATGTGCGATTTTTTTTTTGTGTTTTTCTCTCCACATCAACTAAATGCAATCTACTTCTACTATTTACTAATTACCCCAAACAATACCAATGTGTTTGTACACTTGTTCACCAACTATATTTCCCTTTCAAATATAGATCATACATACACTTCTTAAATAATGACCAAATTCCACAAAATAGATAAATAATAATGTACTAAACATACGCAAAAGCTCTTTCAAATTAAAATAATTAACATAGTCTAAACCTAGTAAGCTACAAAGCTCAGTCATACAACTGTGACATACAGTTGTATAAATCTTCCTATCCCAAATTCCAGTAAGAACAGCCCTATAATAACTAAGGAAAATGAAGTGTCACTGTGTCAGGTTAAGCTAGCTAGATAGATATTCATTCCGCCGGAAAACGAGGGTCAATTTTGTCAGTCATTTGATTAGTAAAAATAAGCAAACCAAATACCACTGCTGCCTGCTTGAGTACTGGTGTGCTAAAGTGTTTTCCTTTTTTTCTTCTTCTTATTTTCACCCCAAAACAAGTCTGTTATTAATTTAATTTAATATCCCTTTTTTTGTTTTGGATTGGAGGGCCCCTAGTCCAACAATTGGAAGGTGAAGGGTATGTTTTCATTTCAGTTTCCAACCTCACCTCACACACACTCACCTTACCGTTTCCTTGCTCATCAATTAAACAAATAAATCGTTACATTAACATTATTTTACATCACAAATCACATTTCATCATCATTCATATTCATTATTTTGTTTTGTTACTATCAGTAACACTACTTTCCACTTTACCAACAAACAAACAACAAACACACACACATTTTGCATTTCCATTCATTTAACACTTCTCAGCACACACACACACAACCACAAAGGGCCACAACAACAACAACAACAACAACAACAACACAAGAAAGACTAGTCCTTTAATTTTTAACCCTTTCTTTCTTTCTTTCTCTACTCCACTCTCTCTCATCTTTCTTTTCTTTGAGCTGCCAGTTAAGTGTGTCTCTGTGTGTGTGTGTGATATGTAAATAATGGACCCAGAAATCTCCTCAACGATTGGATCTACTGCTTTGCTGCTTTGGCCTTCTCAGATTTGAACTCTCTACTCTACTCCATTATCTCTCCTCAACCTCACCTATCAACTTCCTGCTTTCAACTCCTGTTCTATTGGGTGGGTAATAAATAAAATAAAAAAGTTGTCTTTTTTGCTTTTTTATATGTTGGGTTGTTTAGTTTACTCAAAATCTCATCTGGGTATTTGATCTTTTTGCATATTATTGCTTTTTAGGTGAAATGATAATGTGGGTAGTTGTTAGTTTCCTTATTTAGCTTTTATTTTTATTTTTTATTATTGGTATTGTTACTGGATCTGCTGCTGGAGATCTCTTGTTTTGGGCTGAAATGTAGTTTTTTGTACTTTTTTTACTGTTTAGTTTTGGTGGTTGGTAGTTTTTTAGTTTTGGTGATTTAGGGTTGTTCAGTTTTTATTAGCTGATTTTGGTATAACTTGACTTGCTTATTTTGTCAAAATGTGATCTTTTTGCTTGTTTTTGTACTTTGGTGTAATTTTACTCTGCTGATAGTGTGATAGGACCTTGGATCTTTGCTCTATTAGTGACTGTTGTAGTGCCATCTACAGTGACTGGAGTGGAGTGGTGTGATTAGTTGGTATCGTCGAATCACCGTTATGAAAGGTGGGATTTTTTTGTCCATGTTGATTGTATGATCATAGGATGTGGACTGGTAGTTAGTTAGGTGGGTTGGTACTTGACAGTGGGTGGGTGGGTGAGTGAATGAGAGGTGAAGTATTTTGTAGTCCAAGTATGCAAGACCTACTGGTTTCAATGTCTGATCCCGGGGTTCTTGTGTTCGATATGGCACTTAAACATATGTGATTGTTTGGAATTTGAGTTGAGGCATTAAAGATTTGGAAACTTGGCCAATATAGTTAGTTGAAATGTTCAAAAATGCTGTGTTTGAGGAACTTGAAATATGATTGAACTTGCAAGGTTGAACTTATGCAGCTGGTTGAATGCTTTGAGTGGCAACTGTATTCCTTTTTAGCAGTGTTGGATGCTTTTCAAAACATCTCATAAATGGTAGAATTTGTGATAGAAGAATGAATTTTAGCTGTTGTACTTTATGGATATGATAGGCCGGTGTTTTACTGTTTAATTTTATTTGTAGTGGCTATGTGTGTATAAAAGTTGGAACTTTTGCGCTACTTCTCAGTTTCTGCGTAGATGAATGTCATGAACGCCAACTATACTTATCGATGGAACCTTGGTTTTGTAGTTTTTAATATTTTGAACTCTCAAGAAGTGTCCGTCCCTGCTTGGCGGTAAAGCAGACCAGCGAGATGGGTTCCCGGTTCGCTTCCCATCAGCTCAGCAATGGACTTTATGTGTCGGGCCGTCCAGAGCAACCTAAGGAAAGACAACCAACTATGAGCTCTGTAGCCATGCCTTACACTGGAGGTGATATCAAAAAATCTGGGGAACTTGGGAAAATGTTTGATATTCCCGTAGATGGCTCAAGGTCACGGAAATCTGGACCTATTAACAATGCACCTGTAAGAACAGGCTCTTTTGGTGGAGCTGCATCTCATTCAGGCCCGATTATGCAAAATTCTGCTAACAGGGTTACTTCTGGTCCTGTTGGGGGTACCGGCTCAGTTTCGATGAAGAAATCCAATTCTGGTCCATTAAACAAACATGGTGAGCCAGTGAAGAAGTCTTCTGGTCCTCAGGCTGGTGGTGCCTCACGGCAAAATTCTGGCCCTCTAGCACCAGTTCTTCCTACCACAGGCTTGATAACCTCCGGCCCTATAACTTCTGGTCCTCTGAACTCATCTGGGGCTCCTCGAAAGGCTTCTGGTCCTCTTGATTCTACTGGTTCAATGAAGCATCATGCTGCGTCGATTGTGCACAATCAGGCTGTGACCAAACTAAGCCAAGAGGATGAATACCAATTCCATAAAAACTTCCCGAAGCAGATTTTGTGGGCAATGGGTCTGCTGTTTGTGATGGGTTTTATAGCCGGTGGTTTTATCCTTGGAGCTGTCCACAATCCAATTCTTCTCATTGTTGTGGTGATTCTTTTCAGTGCTGTGGCAGCTGTCTTTATGTGGAATACTTATTGGGGAAGGAGAGCTATTACAGGCTTTATTACTGAATATCCAGATGCTGAGCTCCGGACAGCCAGAGATGGTCAATTCGTTAAGGTTTCCGGGGTATGTAAATTCTTTGCGAATGGTCTGGCTTTTCTGGATTCTGTCATTTGCATTTTTGTGTGTGCTACCTGATGTGCAAAGCACCATGGTTTTCTTTGCACATTCATTTTAGTGACAGCTCACTTTTATTCATCTGTGCAGTGCATTGTGTCATACTCAATAGTAGAGTCTCATATTGATCCCAGAATCTGTTGTTTAAGTAGTATGGTTCATTTGCAAGAACCGGTTTGTGTGTAAAGTAATGTGAATGGTTGTGAACCTAGTGTTTGGATGACTGGGAAAACTTGATTGATTTTGTATTTGTACTTGGATGATAAAGACCTTGTAAATGGAGGAGGTGTCAAGTGAAGTGTTGGAAGTTTAACTTATTATCAAGTCAGGATGAACAGAAGGAAGGAAGAAAGAATTGAGTAGCATGAATCTGAAGACTATGGACCTGAGGACTTATTACGAGTATGAAAATTCTGATGGTTGTGGACTGGAAAGGTTTTCTCTTAGTAGTGATGCTTAAAGTTTTTTTTTGTAGCGGTTGAATTCATGAGAGTTAGGTTACAACTCTCAACTCAAGCCATTATATTATTTCGCCTTTCTCTTTATGAAAAACCTTGCTGGAGGAAGGAAGAAAAATAAGAGCTAGTTAATATGGCATAGTCATATCTGGTCAATTTCCACAGTATAGATTTTTTTTAAAAATCCGTGTGCAGGCAATATTGCATTGTGATTTACCTAATTACCTGCCCTGACATTTCTTCTTTAGGATTCAATTTTACACCATATTTCTCTTGGTTTTTGAAGGTGGTAACTTGCGGAAATGTGCCCCTGGAGTCCTCTTTCCAGAGAGTTCCTCGATGTGTATACACATCAACGAGCTTGTTTGAATATCGAGGATGGGACTCTAAAGCTGCTAACCCTAGCCATCGTCGTTTTACATGGGGCATGAGGTCACTTGAGGTGAGTTTTGTTCCACACCTTGTTTGATGTGTACAAGTGGTTGTGCAAATTTGGCTCTGTTCGTTTTGTTCCTTGTGTGGATGCACAGAGTCTGTTGTCTTGTCAACAAACAATATTCTGTCCATGCTCGGTTTCCATTGTGTGCATCATCCTGTTTGTTCTAGTCTCTGTTCCTGTAGTTGCAGGTCCTCTGGTTTTTACTTGTGAATTTGCATATGTTGCCTAGTCGTTATCAATTACAACCACGCTAAGAACGATGCTCAAAAGACAGGAAAAAAAAAGAGATAGATAAGAAAATCTGAACGCCAGATTCATTATGTGTTACTGTATTCATTATTGAAGTTCTAGAGAACTGACTGTATGAGAAGGACCTCTATGATGCTCTCACTTTTTTTGTGCTTCTGTTACTTCATTGATAAGTGACTAGGAGAAAGTTGGAATTGTTGTCTGCGATTTCAACCAATATGTGCGTGCTTAATACTTCTTTGCTTTCACCACCAATATGTACTAAAAAAGACTACTTCTTTGCTTTCAAGAAAAGAAAAAAAAAAAGATTTTACTTCTTTTTTTGTGATCTGAGATACTTAATACTTCTCTTGAAGGCATTTGTTGATGGAGGGAAGTATCTTCAGTTTTAAAGTACTTACATTTTTGTTTTGGTGTTTTCAGCATGTAATTTCAAAGAAATTCATTAAAACATGGACATTCTTCATTTCGGGAGCTGTTCTCATAGAAAAAGGAAAATATTTGACCCTTCTTTTTTTTTTTCTTTGAGAACCAGTCGTATGTGTTTAAATTTCCTTATGTTAGTCAGTAGTCACTCGAGTAAAATGAAACTAGAGCTATGCGATATTGCTTGAGAATTGAGATCATACTACCCTTAGTTTTCTTTTATTCCGTGCCTTGGTGGGTTTATAGGCACCTTGTAGGAGTACATGGATTTTGTTCAAAGCCTGCCTTGGCCAGTGACTGTTGGACTACAGTATGGTTCTTGGAATTTAAGAATGGAAGTGTATTTATAAATATATTTTTTACATGAAACCCC
>ONZK01003161.1:72277-89184 GCA_900322385.1 Pharnaceum exiguum
ACTGAAACCAGAATCTCTGTTGAGGATTAATTTAGAATTATCAGCTTGAAGTCTTTGTGATCTGTGTCTAATGTTTTATTTTGACTGTAGAGGCATGTGGTCGATTTTTACATATCTGACTTCCAATCTGGGCTGAGAGCTCTGGTCAAGACCGGCTGTGGTGCTAGAGTTACTCCATATGTTGATGAATCTGTTGTTGTTGATATAAATCCATCAAACAAAGATATGTCACCAGATTTCGTCAGGTGGTTAGCTGAGAGAAATCTCTCTAGTGATGACCGTGTCATGCGCTTGAAGGAAGGGTAAGCAACTAAGCACATTCAGTGGATTCTCAAAGCTCTATCCCATTCCTATTTTATTTTTTGTGTTTAACTACTTGATGACTTGGTACGTCTTTATGAACTGTGAACTTGGATATCATAGTTCATGCTGCTTTGGAGATGCTTTTGGGCTTGATGGCAATATTATCAGTTTATCACTTGCTTGACCTAAGTGGTCTCTTCTCGCAGTAGTGAAGTGCCTAGTCTAGTTATCTTGCTTTACCTTTGGAGCATGATCATTCTGGGCTGCAAAGGTCAACTAAGTGAAAAAAAATACTTTTTAAGTATTTGATAGTTGTCCATGTTTATTGTTACCCCAAAAAATGATGGTGGCTATTTTCTTGGCTTGGTCTTTCACATTTGGTTACTAGTTTAACTAGTCTTGTTTGCTAACAATGATAGGTACATCAAAGAAGGAAGCACTGTTAGTGTCATGGGAGTAGTCCAACGAAATGATAACGTTCTAATGATTGTTCCTCCATCAGAACCATTGCCCACTGGGTGTCAGTGGTCTAAATGTATACTTCCAGCTAATCTAGAAGGCATCATATTGAGATGTGAAGACACGTCAAAGATCGATGTGATTCCTGTGTGACCCTAGCCTATGAATCTCACGATCTTGAAGGCTACTCTGTTTTTGGGATTTGATTTGTTTAGTGGTGGTTGTGGTGTTGGTATTTTTATTTTTCTTATTTTTTCTTTTTGTTTATCCTGGGTGTATAGCTTTTTATGATTTCTTTTCATGTGATGTTAGGCTAGAGATCTTTTGTAATTGGGATGGGCATGGTTGTTATAATGCAAAGAAGACCTTATGCCTGATGAGAAATTCAGAGAAATTGTGATATGTTTGAAAAAGCTTCTTATAATTCAAGTAATATTTTTTCTACTCTGATTGTCTTGATGTTGAAGAAAGCTTTGTATTACTGATTCGAGTATTCCTTTTACTGATTTAGCTCGACATTTTTGACAGTGGTAAGCTTTGCCCTCGGCTGTTGTATTTTTGACAAATTCAATACATTTCTTTCAATTCACCAATGAACTTCAGAATTCACTGCAGTAAGCCAATGGAGCTTTGTAGCGACCGAATCATAATCTGGGCATAAATTAAGTGAAGAATAAATCATGACTATTGTAATATTGTTTACATATAATACAAACAAGGTACAAGGTGTTGCCAGGAATTGTTTATCCTGATGGCCACCAACTCATTATACGTTTACAGTTCTGTACAAAACCGTAGTCCTGAATCCTGATGAAGGCATTTGGTGTTCAAACATATGACCACGACAACGTGTACAAGCTTTTGTTAAAAGGCGTTTATCTGAGGATGTTTCTGTACCAAACTTCCAGCTCAGTTGTGCAGAGAAAGTATTGATTGATGCCTGAAAATTGTAAAGGAAGAGCATGTCAGATTTTTTATTCAAATGCTGAACATGAACATTATGTAGCATAATATAATACTTTACTATTATCAGTCTATCACACGGAAAATTCCTGGAGCTAACCATCAGAATGGTGTAAAGTGAGCATCTACGGTTGTCAATTATCAATCAGTTTGTTACAAAATTAATAGAATATGGTCCACAATCGCAACAACCACATGCATAATACTCGACAATGTTGACCTTCCATCCACATTTTCACATCATGTTGAGCAATATAGCCACCAAATCCCATGGTCAAGTTATAACAAATTTGAAAAGAACATTATCAAATTTGAAATTGCTTACAAAATGCCACTTTCACCATTATCATGCAGATCACAAGAAGGTAATTTCACTTCCACAACCACCCTATAAGATGTTGGAAATTTTACTAAGATAAAAGTGCAACAGAAAGGAGACTAGAGTATCCAACAGTCCCGAATCAGCGAGATACAGGGAGGTGCACCAAAAAGTCACTGCCTTTTCTTCACATCCAATAGAAACATAGTTTATTGCTCCACCATAAAACATGGAGCATAACACTCACAATTAAATAAAAAAAAATATCACATTCACATATCGGCAAAAAACCAGCCAGTGAAAACCAAGTCCCCGTTTGATTTGATGTAAAGTTATGGTTTCCGAATTACAGATGAAATCTTGGGGTATGATTCTTGATATTTTGAGTTGGTAAAGTATTGGTGAGTTTGAGTAACAATAATGAAACCCTACAGCCTCAAGCATAGTTGTTATGAAAACCACAGTATGGAGGGTGAAAAAGTTACATGTGGGAGGTTGGCGAGGGTTTGAGGAATGGCTTTCCAAAGCAAACAAAGGCCTGGTTTAACCAATTTAAGACTCGGACATGCATTTTAGTAACCAAATTTGACCGAGGATTTCTCCAAGTTTAATGTTCTAAACTTCTAATACCTCTAGATAGGAAAGTCTGATAACACAAAAAAGTCATGGTAGAATCCAATAAACCTAGATTAGGTTGATTTCTCATGTGCTAGCTATATGCATTGTATCTTGCACAGCAAAACCATTGGGTATCGCACTGTCTGACTGTCTGCAATATTACTTACTTGGGTAGGCTAATTCTCTTGCACAGCAAAACCATTGAGTACGAAACCCGCCAGGGGGTGGGGGGGAGGTGGTTAACAAGAGGGAAACCCTTAACGCAAATCATGCACCGACTTCCGAAAGCTCCTTGGAAGATTATCTTACTAATTCAATTTGTTTTCTAGAACTACCAAAGAAGCTGAACTTATTAAGATCTTCCAATACTGGTCTGATTATAAACACGATGCTGTAGTTCTTTTTTTTTTCTAACATTTAAATTTATCACTGAAATACATGATATTCTAAATTATACCTTCAGTCTATTGGTACTGGAAAGACACACTAGTCCTGACATCTGAAGACGAGCAGCAATTGGGAAAATTTCTCTATCAACTCACACCAACCCACATATTAAGGATGAATATTGCGCCAATTTGGACCCTCATATGACTACCCACCGATTGCAAGCGATCAAGCTTTAAATCCATCAAACTAAAACAAGCCCATTAAACAATATTCTTTACCAGAGGCCCCTCATTAAGAATGAAATTAGTATTTTAAAAGAAAGAAAAGGACTCCGGCTTTAGCAAGATACCAAGATCAAAAGCATGTCTCTGACTAAAATCTTTTACTTGATAGCAAGCAATAAGATCAAATTAATTTTACAAAAAAATAAACAAAGAAACACTTGTGGTTTGAAAGACTAAATGATGTTCGTTGCTAGTATACGTGGTCCAAAAAAAATTGCTACAGGGTATGGGGTGAATGTTGTATCATGTAGAGAGAATACAAGTTTAGAAGCAGCAATATTATGATTAGTCTAAAAATATAGAGCAGAACTCACCAGATAATGACATCCCAAAGCTTTTCGAACAATATGCTTTTAAGAGCCACTCCAATGTCTAAACCTGCATATCCCACGCCGATTCTCAGTAAAGGAATGTTGAATAGACTGAACCATGGAGCTTATAACTGAAACTTGACCCAGTTCTTCATGCTGATCCTGAGAAATATGAAATCACTGAATAAATCATATGCTGTGTGGCAGCCAATAAGAAGAAGATTGTTAAGAAAGTCTACCAGTTCCATTAGACGATCGTCTATTCTCCCCGGGTCAGTACTGGTAGGCATGAAAATCTTGCGGTATGCCGCCCGCAAGTACTTGATCTAGATCCTCGCAAGGCATACAAAGACCAACAGTCAAATATTTATGGTTAAGCCATCACAGTAAGCTTATCACAGATTAAGAATAAGAAAAATGGGTAAGTTGAAGATCCAAACTAATGCTGCCCAAGTTCAGAAGCCATAACTCCAGAAGTCACAGAATCGCGAACTTGAATGATGTTCTGAATAACAAGCCAAAAAAAAAAATGTGCATTTGCTGTTTTCTGACTCAGAACAGGAGCAATGTATTGGTTGAACAGCAAAGTTTCTTGACCACTCTATTCAATGACTTTAAAAAAACTATCTGCTGACTGCGGTATTTCAAGTAAGGTTTCCATGAGAAGAGAAAACAAATTTATTTCCGGCAAAGCAACATTTGAGCATGTTCTAAATGTACCTGCAATCCACAGTATTTATAGGTTTACCAAATAAGATAATGCCGCACATAAGTTAGAGATATATGTTGTTCGCTGGCAGAAGGGTCACAGATAGGATTTGATGGGACGTAAAATTCTCTAAGGTGTGAACTTTTACGCCACCAGAACTTAATTATCACTAACCTCTGTGTCAGAGAATCCACGACGTCTAAGTCCTTCCACATTCAAACCACGAAGCTCAGCTCTATCCCCGGAAACCATCATGAACTTTGGGACATCTTGAGAAACCTTGCAAGAACATTGAAATGTAAATTAGTACAAATTATTCACTCACTCACTCGACATGACGGACAACCACTTTTTTTTAAAGTCCTGAAAGCCTCTTTTAGCTTATAGCAATCCCTGAAGATGAACATTTTTCATGAGAAACGGGTATCTGTTGCTTCCGCACTCAGAACGAAACGGGTCACTGTGCAATCAGCAGTTGTCCATTTAACACTTAAGTCTCATAATCAAGCATAATGTACGGAAGCCAATGGAGAAAATATAAAAAAGAAAAGAAAAGAAAGAATAGCAGAGCATACCACAGAACCACCGCCAATGAAAGAATATGCACCAAGGTGGCAGTGCTGATGGACAACAGTTGCACCTGCAGTATGAACGTAATCCTGTTGATAATTCAATAAATTCTCAAGTTCAATACATGCAACAAATGTTGTACAATGCAGAAAGAAAGTTAGTACCAGAGAGTAGAGACTGACAAGCAAAATGCTTTAGGGATATTTGATGAACTTACTTCCAATATCACATGCCCTGCCAATAGGGTATTGTTAGCTAAAATGTTGTTGTTACCAACTTTGCAGTCATGAGCAACATGACAAGTTCCCATGATAAGATTGTTATGACCGATGACCTGTAAAAGCAGGAAAGAAGTCATTCATACGTCTCACAAAAGCAGAATGCATCAGCATTCGGCAGAATAGTAAAAAACTTACCGTCCAATCGTCTGGCTTAGATGATCTGTGGATAGAGCTATACTCTCTTATCTCGTTATTGTCACCAATATCCAGGAAGCATTCATCCCCACTCTGAAACCACAAAGTAAGAGTGACTCTTTTGTAGACATTATGCAGGCCATCATATGCAGCAAAAGGACACTAACCATAACACAGAACCTCTAACACACACAACCAAAAGTAACTCCTCGCATCCTCATTTACATTTCTCTTCTTTTTTTTGGTCACTGGAGATTACAGAAGGACAATTCTTTTTCAGTATATCTTACACAGGCTCGAACTTCCAAGTAGTTCCACCACCTCCACACCAAGCCTTAAGTACAAAAGAACAAATTCCAGATCCTGATCAATAAATCAACAAATGCTGTCCTGCCCTCTCAGCCCACACATGCACAAACTGATAAGGGGTCTTAACCAAGTTTCAGGGTTTAATTTATGTACCTTTCAGTTTCCTAAAAGTCTAGTGGTCAAAGGGAAACAGTTGGAATTCACAGTCCTTTCATACGCCGCAACAAATTGGTCATTAGAAACACATCTTGAAGTTTATATTTGATTGACCAAGGTTACGGCATTTCTTCATCTTTCATCACAAACATTCTGGACATCTTTACAATACCGCTCATGTGACACATGATCCATGAAAGCCATTACATGATTGAATGGGTTTGGATCAACATGTAGGGGAAGTAACTATCTAAAACTCCAAATATCCTACAAAAAAGATATGCTAATGGTTTCGTGACTTTGTCTAAACTTTGTTCAGGTCCATCAAGAACTCCCCAATGTCAACAATCTTAGGGAAAAAAAAGTAATATTATAAAGTAGCTGATATTGCAAAACTGCAACACTGACAACCTTGAAAACCCATCAACACCAATGTTATATATGGTGTACATACTCTTCTGAAAGGCTGTTTCTACAAGACCGTGATATGAAACACAAAAGTCCAAACTGTACTCCTGTTCAATTTGCCATTCTTACTTTTCGGTATCATCCTAAAAATACTTGTCAACTATTCAAGTAAGCAAGAAATCATCGTTTCCCCTCACACCACTCTCATTTCCATTGCTCCCTCTGAGATTGATAGCAGTCACAAAAACGGAATTCCAGCCTCGTTACTCCAAATTCTTAACATCATACATATTAAAAAAAGACAACCATATCAAACAAGACTAAGACACCACAAAGCCACTTACATAGTTATACTCATTGCCAAACAAATATAAACATCAAGAATTACAGTAAAAAAAAAGACCTTATATTTCAAGTCTTGGCACTTAACACCCACAACAGCATGATGTCCAATAATGTTATTTGCACCAATCACAGTTTCTCCTGGAATGTCATCACCAACAACAGCACCACTGTCCACCAAACAATACAAAAATATAAAAAAAAAATCGAATTTAATCACAACTATCGTACAAATAAAAAAAGAAGGGGGAATTAGCTAGAAAAAAGAAATACTAACGTCATAAGCACACAGTTATGACCAAGCTGAGTGTTGCCAAAGATGTGACTTCCTGGATACAGTTTACAAGCATTTCCTAGCTTTGCTGACGACCCAACTGTACAATATGCCCCTATAGTCACCCCCTACACATATAAAATACTAACACGCATTAACATATAGTGTTTGTTAATAGAAAGATAACCCACGAACAGCGTATGCTCTAGTGGTTAACTGAATGATAAAATCGTCATACAACTGCAAGGTCGCAGGTTCGATTCCTGCAAGTAATAAATTAACAGCAAAGAAAAGGAAAAAGGGTAGGACCCACGTGGCCGAGAGAGGCATTGGGGTGAACAATGGCAGTGGGGTGGATTGAGGGTGCTTCATCACCGTTTGTTTCTGCTGCAGTACCTGCGGGGGGAAATGAAGAGGATGGTTAGTGAAATAGAGGAAAGGAGTGTTGGTTTATATGATGGTATGAGAGAGTGAAGTGGAGAGAGAGTGGAGTACGAGAAAAGGGTCTGAAGGAGGAAGTAAGGTGGCGAGTGAGAGCAGAAGAAGAAGAAGAAGAGAAGAGTGAGTTGCGGGCTTTGACGACAAGTGAGTTCATAACTGAGTACAGTTTATGTTTGTTTGTTTGTCTGTTTGTTTGTTTCTCTGCTTGGTATGGTAGCGAATTTCAGTAACTGGAAGTGCTTTGTTTTGATTTGATTTGATTCTATGTTCCGGACTGCCGACCTCTATGAAATGATGACATACACGGCATACAGTCGATCAAATTCGCAATTTCCATCAAAAAAAAATTTAATAAATAAAATAAAAATTGACTATCATTTGTAATGGTAAATTGGTATTGGCTAATTCGAATTTTTTTAACATTATTTGGTTTTTTATTATGATTAATTTGAGAAGAATAATTGCTTTTCTGCTTTTGTCAGTTTTGTGCCAAGGGAGATAACTGGACAAACGTTCCATTTCAATCCGAAGAGACTAACTCAATAGTGAGACCGCCAATAATTCGACCCATCACGATATCTCATTGGCTTTTATTGAATTGAGCGTAGCAAAGTGACTTTTATGTTTGACAATGCACCCCTTCTGATTGAGATTGAGCCTTTGAGGCCGATCTGGATGGATTGAAAAAACAAGAAGAATAGCCATAATAATTTTGAAACGCAATAAATCGAAAAATTGAGTCTGACGGCAAATCCAAATTATTGAGCTCAAGTGAAGTGGATAACCCAGTTTGACATGGATCGCATTTCACAATAATCTATAACTAACCCTAATTACACTTCATAAATTGAAGAACCAGTGTTATACATGATACAATCGTCTAATTAACGATTCTGTTGGGAGCTTGTGATAGCAAATGTTACAAGAAGCCTGATAGCTTGCAAGAATGCTGTACGAACTTAGATCCCCTCGATCGTAACAATATTGAAATAACAAGAGAAAGAATATTTACTGCAGTACTTCATCTGACACGAGCTGCTAATTTTAGTTTTATATCTCAATTTCAAGAATGAAGAGATGATGCCTGTTCATTTGCACGATTAGCAATCATATCAACCATAGCTTCCTCGTGTGAGGGGACATGCAAGAATGATTTCATTGAGTCGTATACTGTAAAACCAATAGCCACTGAAGGTACAACCTGGAAGCATAGATTGTCAAACATAAATGATAATGAGCAAGATTACTTTTCCTTATTGATTCATTAAACATGTTTAGCATGTCACCTTATAGTAGTTCAAACTAAGCCCAGAGAACAAGTGTTTCCATCCTTGATCTCGAGCTATCTTGAGTAGGGTTTGCATTGTTCCTTGCGAATTAATGCTGGACACCTGTTGAACCTGTTACATAATAGTCCCATTTCAGCACCCTGCTTCTTGCAACAATTAATTAATTACAATAGCATATCAATGCATAAAAGGTTGCATTCGTTACCTGCATCTGCCGTCTAACAACATCAAGCGGATATGTCAAGGTTTGACCCAACAATCCGGCAACAGAGCCACAAACCAATTTCACTGTGATATCTTTCTTGTGTTCCTCAGGAACGTGTCTCTTCATCTCCTCATAGAAGTAAAATTTCAATCCCGCATATGGAAAAATCCCATAAAGAGATGGTGCTGGAGAGACAGTAACAACATATATTAACTAACAGACCTTCAAACAGACTTAAGTTCGTGCAGTGGTAACCTCGAATTTCAAGTAACATACCTGCTCCTCTATAAAGCCCTTTTAGACCAGCTTCTCTGTATGTTCTTGAAAAGCAATCGGAAATTCCTTTATATACTTGTTCATGCCGAACTACACCTGCAACATTTGACTTGGATGATCCAACAACCTGCGCTATATACGAAAGTCAAATATCAGTAATGCCCAGAAACATCTTTATGTTTGTTTTATGAAAAAATGCTTATGAGAATAGAAGCCAAAACATCCACTACTCCGACCCATACCTGATAAGCCAATTTAGTGCGGACTAAATCTAGCGGATATGTAAAAAGCACAGCAGTTCCACCAGCCAAAGATCCTGCCACAAGATCAAGGACGGGGCCTTTCCAGACATCAGGGTACTCAAGGATTATCCATCTTCTGTACTGTTCGTATGCCATATAGTGTAATGCTGCATAAGGAACAATTCTTGCTACACTTGCTCCATTCCCTCTGAAAATAAGCAAGTTGTGAAATTTATTCTCAAGCCTCGAGTTACCAAGTAAGAAACACCTCCCACTTGAGAAGAATGTTTTGAGAGATCACAAAAAAACCGGAGAATCAGACTTTCCACCTGTAGAAACCAAGCAGGCCTTCAACTCGACCTATCTTCGCAAAGGAACCAAACAACCCGATACTCTTGTATTCAGCTTGTCTTGTCTGCAAAGAAAATACAAACAAAAAGATACTGTCAGAATAGATATTGCCACACACATAATTGGGGAAAATAATGAGTCTCTAAGGTACTGGCAATGACAAGCATACAGTAACTCAGTCAAGCAGAGAAAAAATTGTCTAATATCATTAGAGAAAGTCCACTCAGTTGCACTACCACCCAATCAAAACAGAAACTGCTCAAAAGAAACCAGGATGCCAGCCAAGCATGTTTTATTGTGAAACAAAACTCCTCTGAACAATCATGATAGCAGTATTCAGATACCCACCTTTGTGCTGGTAAATTGGCAACGTAAACCATTGTTTTTTATCAACGGGCAGAGCTCAATAGCTCATGACATATTATCTGCTTTAGCGTGCTTCCCGTACTAGAGGACGGATCCAAACCAATAAAGTTTCTTTTACCTGATATGTCTATTACAGCAAGTACAACACCCTCTTTCTAAGGATAACAGGCATGTCGTTTTTTTTATTATAAGATATAACAAGACCAAATAGGGGACACAGTGGAATGCTTTCTATTTTTTGTGACTTCCAGTAGAAACGCAAGTCACATCAGAAGTATAAACATCTTGGTGGGAATGTGAACATGTATATAAAACACCTGGGATGTTATGAACATCGTGAATAAGATGACACAAGTACACAAAGTATGACCAGAGGACAACCTTAAACTCACTTTTGGTCTCCTCCCCTCTGCTTTTCTCTCCACAGTGGTTTTTTCTCCGTATAACATGAGTATCTAGGCTTTGCCTAACTAATCCCATGGGCCTCAAGTTGAGGAAACTCGAACTTGGGACCTGTGGAATAGATCTCTCCTCTTCTTCACCTATTTCTCCTCGTGCCTGTTACTCTCCTTTCTATGTCTTCCAACTTATTATTCAATAATTCAGTTACAAATTCTATATTTGGACAAAGCACTAAAAGACTCCATCAATCAAGATAAAGATCACAATTCCATGATGGAAGATCATCCCATTACGCATTTCAACACAGTTGCACCTAAAATGCCCACAGATGTACCGAGGAGGCAGCACAATTACCAAGCTTCGTCAACAATTAAAGCATGCACCATCACCGTGATTCGGAGACAACCTCTTCATATATCAGTTAGGATGACAAATGGCATACCATTCATTTACTTTTGTTCCTGTGTCATGCTCATGCACACCTGCCCCTACAGCTATGTGTGTGGCATTTCTCCCTGTTCCTATATTCCTTTTTCGGTTGAATAGACGTTTAAAGAGCAACAAGGATGATGTCCAGACACAAGCAGCTACATGAGCACAACTACAAGCACTTTATTTTGTAGAGGTAAGGTTGCATACATTCAATCCCGCCCTATTTACCTAGCAGTTGCTGAAGAAGGGTGACAATCACCTATCCTATCTCGATTATATTTAGCTAACCATTTTTGTTCTTGCATTTTTCTCTCATATATGTTCGTAGGACTAGAAATCAAGCGGCATTTGCTAGTGCATTTTTCTCTCTAAGCACCACGTTTCGCTGAAGGAAGGCGGGGAAACCCCCATCTTAGTCATTGCCCCTCCAATACAATGAAGACAAATGCGACGAGGATATTGGGGATACAAAACCATGCCTTACTTTGGCAGCTCATTTGTTGAGTTCTTCACACACCAACCAAAAATTCCGCAACATTTCACGGTTGTTCTTTTCAATTACTTATCAAAACCAATGAATATCGGGCTTTTATGAAACTACATAATGAGACCTTTTCAATGATATAGAAATAATTGTGAATAGATATTGTTGTCACAACTTCTTATAGTAACTTGTATTAGGAGATCATAATTCACTCACCACACTTACTACCCAGTTAACAACCAATCACCAGCAAGTGGCAGCTAGTAATAAAGACACATGTACAAAATTAGGTAAGGTATCAACTTGACGATCATTCTCTAATAATAATACTATATAAACAAAGGAAAAGGAAAAAGAAAGGAAAGGACAATGAAAGTAGGAAATGACCTGAAAGAGAATTTTGACGCGTTCAAGAGGGGCAACAGCAGACTTAGCCACACCACCAGCGACGCCACCGGCGATGAGCTCCTTAGCGAAGAGAGGCATTCCCTCGATGACGCCTTCTATTGACGGGGACGGAGTCCTTTCTCTCTCCTCATCATCTCCGCTCTTTTCCATTCGCATTCCAGTGGTAGAAATGGTTGGTGTATTATTAATGATGTGAGAGTGAGAGAGAGGGAATTTGGATGGTGGGAATTGGCGAAATTGTGATTATGGGATTCTTTGAATCTGATTCCCAAGGTTTTATTTATTTTTTTATTTTATTTATATGTTTGGGGATTTGGGACGGGAAGGGGGAAACTGGGGAAGTAAACTGGGGAAGTAACGAATCTGCCGACCTTTTTACTTTTTATTTTCAATCTCCTACGTCGTATAAGAGGGAACACGTACCGCAGACTACAGAGTACCGACCATTTTAGGTAATACGGAGTCTTTTCACGCACTAGGCAAAACTCACCATACAATACAATACTATTTTAACAAAAAAAAAACATAATTTACCCTTTCATAATTTTGTAGATCGAACTTGAACTTGGTTCTAAACTCTTAACTCTCTTAGGGCAAGTTCAAAGGAGAGCTTATGGTTGGAGGGTAGGAGTTTATGGCGAGTTGAGTTTATTCGAATTTATATCCATAAACTCACACATGTGATTCTGTGAAAAAAAAAAAATCATAAATTGATAATTCTCAATAAAATAATGTATATGTGTGCCTTTTATTTTGGTGTTTATGGAGTTTATTATTGGAGTTTTTGAGTTTATGAAGAGTAGGGACCATCTAATGATAATGTGGATAGAAAAAATGGGGTGTTTATGAGTTTATGATTAGAGGTGCACTTAATAATTTGTAGACAGAACGAAAAAACCCAACAAAGAACCAAAGCAAAAACCAACGGTTCCTAATCGAGGCTACCGGGCAATTATGGATCGCGCCCGCAGAAAATATCGAGAAAAAATCCGCTAGGAAAAGGAACTATTTCCCATCAAACAAATCTTCTTTTTTTGGCTACAATCGAGCGAGCGGGTAGCGGGAATCAAACCTGCATCCATAGCTTATGAAGGCTAGAGGAAAAGTCGTTTTCAACGCCAACACTCATTTGTAACAACAACGCTAAAAACATTAGAAAAAATAGTAAAAGATGTGTAATATATAGATAGGAAAATAGTACCTTAGAGAATGGCTTTAGCGCTCTATTTGGTTGATATTTTCATACCCGATTTCTCCATGTGGTGGTACATCCGTTGATATATAACATTGGGTGCGTTTGGGGTTGAGGTAGAAGTGCTTTCGAAGTGCTTTCGGCAACACTTTTATTTTTTTGGGGTGTTTGGTAGTTTTTTCAAAGTGCTTTGGGTGAAAGCACTTTCCAAAAATAAGATTTGAAAGCTGTATTTTCACCTTACCTATCCCAGAGCTTTAGGTGAAAGCACTTTCAGCCACAGCTGCAGCACTTAACAACCACAACACTTCCTACAACACAGTACTTGACAGCAACCCCGAACTCACCCATTATGTCTCACACACACACATACAAACATATTTAAATTTTGGAGTATGGTAGAAAATCAGAAAAGAGAAAATTGAAATACATACCCTTGAATCCTACAATATCTACTACATACCGAAATATATGTATTTCTTCAATTATTTCAACTCAAAATCAACGATTTTTTTTTAAAAAAAATATGAATTTCTAACTAAAACTTTATTGTAATTCAAATTTCAACGGATGAAAGATTATTTAGGTGATGAATACAAAATAAGAGCACAAATAATATATAGCCATATGAATGTTATAAATAGCCTACAATCTCAATCCAAACTTAATAGAATGACAATTTGGTGTCAAATCTAAAATAATCTCGAAAGTAGACTGTATGACTGTATCTATTATGGGTCAGCAGTAGCCTTAAATAAATATTTTTTCCATCCCAAAAAAAAAATATTTTTTAAAAAACAAAATCAATTGAATTCATATATAGAACCTTATAATTTATCACTCAAATTCAATTAAAAACCAAACATAATTATTATTATTTACTCACCCGAAACAATAGACTAGAAGGCTAGTAGGCTACTTTGCTTGCTTGGATTTTTCTCATGTATTCCTCATCGATGATTTAGAAAAAATAAGCTGATTTGTAACCAAGTAAATAAAGAGCAAAGAAAATGTTACGGAATGGGTCTAGCTGGTGCAATTCTTATATAGTAAAACTAGGTGTATTTTGATTTTTGTACACTATTCCCTTATGCTCCTTCCTCTACCTTATAAAATAAGAAAATGCATTTTTGTCTTAGAAAAATGCATTTGTATTTTTAAGAAAATTCATTTCAATGATAGTGAAAATACATAGGGGTGTACAATTATCAATATACACCTAGGTTTACCATATCAATTACCGCGGTCTGGTTAAGTGTTTGTGTTAGATATTATGTTAACCGTTATCTATAGTATATATTAAAGCTAGAGATGCTCTAGCTATTTCCCTTGTCTTGCCATGTGGCATTTAGCCATATTTATTTTCTTGCCATGTGGTTTTCAATAAATGTAACATTTGTACAACATGAAAAAAAAAAACTTATTTAAAAGAAAAGAAAAAAAGAAATCTAAAGTTGATTGTCATGTTCATTTCAACTTATCAACACAACTATAGGCAGCAAATGGGTCGGGCGGGTCGGTTTCTGGCGAGTCAATAATATATCGGGTCATTTCGGTCGCGGTCGTAAACTAACGGGCGGTCTGAGTCGGTCTCGGGTTGACCAGCCGGTCGGTGCCGCCTTTTTTATTATAAAAAAATAATGTAAACTTTGCACCTTTGTCACATTTAAAAATAGATTACCGTATTTAATTAGTTAAATAACTACATAATATGACGAATAAGTGGTTTTAGAGTTGTAAAGTTACAAAAATAAGATATTGTAATTAAGTTATCCAAAAAAAGTTACTTTTGAACAACTTTATCTTTAAAAATAATTTTAATATAAAACAATTAGTGTTTTCGGGTCAAACAAGCGGTTTTTGGGTCGGATTTGACCACACTCGTGCATCGCACGAGCCTCTAACGGGTTATAAACCTTTTAGAAAAACCAAGCAACTACCGGGCCTTCCCAATTAATTATTACAACAGTAGACAATTTTCAATGTCCAACATTTCACTGCTAATGGTTTCAACATTTTTAAGAATGGATTTCAAAAAGACATCCATGTCGCTATGATCTAACATCCAATATAGCATATTCTTCCATTTTGTTAGCTGCTAAAGCATCTTGCGAGAGTGTGATTTTCATTGTCATGTCATTATCAATTAAGTCACCAAAAAATGCAAACTCATAGGCCGGCATGCCCTTTTCATTTCATTAACACCTGATATGCAACAATGAATACAAAAAAAAAAGTTCATGTTTAAATTCATTCATTAGAATAAATAGCAATAAATGAATTACAAAGTAACATTCTAACATTACATGTTCGAGAACTTTAATCCATCCATATCCGCAAATTGGACAACGCCTAACAAATGATCATGAAAATATCGAAACAGATATCCATGACAATGAGGACGAAGACACCAAACACAATAAAGTTGAAAGGTAATTTCCAATACAAATTCACATTCACCATACTCACCAATAACTAGAACAAAGTCTAAACAAATGTTCTTACCCATTTACAGATCTACATGAACACCAACGAGAGATGTAAATCTAGAAGGAAAATATTGAACTGTCTAGTGACAAAGTAAGAACCAATGCTTTGATAATGCAAGCCCCCAAGGACAATATGTTATTTAGAATACTCAAATTTAAATGCATCGAATCTAAAACATACATGTTTTACTTTTTTTTTTTTTGAATAAATTCATGTAATACTTACTCAATCCATTACCTTAAATCACAAATATCACATAAAGCCATACGTTTGTAACTTTATTTGGGATAATCACAATTTTCCGATCAAAACAATTTATGTTAGATATTATGTTAACCATTGAGTAGTTAGTAGACTTAGTACTACAAAGAAAGTGAAGCTGATCGAACACCAAAAAACAAAAAAAGGGAAACCAACAATTGACATAAAAATACCTAAGAGCTAGACTTCAAGATATTTTTTGAATATTATATTAGTTTGAGTGTTACCCATTATTGTAGGGATTTCATTTTAAGGAAACTTATCGTAACAGATTGTTTCTTTACAAATTTAAGGACTGAGATAAGATTATTTTCTAAGTCATTTTTTTTTTCTTGGATTAATTTTGATTCAGCAAGTCTTTGTTAAACCGCATAGTGAAATTATGACTTATAATAAAAAGGTACTAATTAATGGCATCAAAAAAGTGACTAATGATATATGTTGTAATACTTTAATAAAAACACCAGTGTACATAAGAATCAGATAATTTGATTTACCTACATTGCATTTTTTTAACATATAAGCAACCATACAACTTTTTTTTTCCCGGGAGTGCTAGTTTTTCTCTTCCGCAGTTTCTCTCTCCCAATTTCATTTTAAGGAAATTAATCGTTACAGATTATTTTTTTACAAACTTAAAGGACTGGGATAAGATTATTTCCTCTTTTTAGTCAGATTTTTTTATGTTTTTTTTTTTTGATTTAAGATTCAATTCCAAATGACAAATTTGATGTACCCACAGGACTTTTTTAACACATAAGCAACATCCTATCAAAAAATATAATTAATATTTTTTCTCTATTATAGGGAAAAGTGCTAATATATTTCTCTTCACCTTCTCTCTCCCAACTTCATTTTAAGGAAACTAATCATAACAGATTGTTTCTTTACAAATTTAAGGATTGCGATAAGTTTTTTTCTATTTGTAGTCAGATTTTTTATGGGAAAATGTTACAATTATAAATGACAAAATTGATTTATCCACATGGAATTTTTTTAACACATCAGCAAGACAACAACAACATCCAATCAAAAAATTAGATATAATATTTTTCCCTATTATTTTCGGAAGAAGTGCTAATATTTTCTCTCTCCAGCTTCTCTCTGCTAGCTTCATTTTAAGGAAACTAATCGTAACTGATTGTTTCTTTATAATTTTTTTTGATAAATATCTTTATAAATTTAAGGACTCTGATTAGATTGTTTCCTATTTTTAATTAGATTTTTTTCTTTTTTT
>ONZK01003163.1:5850-17704 GCA_900322385.1 Pharnaceum exiguum
ATTCGATAAATGGGGCAAATTGGCGTCGATGACAAGTTAATATACCAATTTTTTTTTTTTTTGAGTGAACACTCGGCGCATTTTTCATTCATATTTCTAAGAAACAAACATTACAATGATAGTTCATTTTCGCTTATCAAAGCTATACAATAAACTAAAATAATAAAATGCTTATCCTACAATATCTAAAATCCACTACTTATTCTTTAGCCTAGTATCAACAACTAGCTTCTGCTTCGTATCGTGTTGGATTAAATCAACAATTTCCTGCTCAGTCCGATGCCTATCCTGAAAAATTCGCAAATTTCGTTCAATCCAGATTTGGTAAACCACTGCTGCTACAACCGCACTAAACACATTCTTTTTCACTCTATTCCCCACTTTATTCAACTATTGTAATAGTCGGGTCCTATCATTCTGATTGCAGCTCCATTACATCCAGTTCAGGATCCTGTGTTTTATCATTCCAGTAAATCGACACTCAAAAAATAGATGCCGGTCAGAGACAGATTTGCAAAAGATACATGAAAGATCATCTACCTGACAACCAAATCTCACAAGCCGATCTTTGGTTAACAGTCTACTCTTGCAAGCCAACCAAAGTATAAAACTGTGTTTTAACAGATGGAAAGGCCCCCAGATAACTCGATGTTGATTAAAATGATTCATTCTTCCCTGCAGCAAACCATAACCACTGCTAACAGTGTAGTTACCATTCTGAGACAAAGCCCATGCTCCTGAGGGATTAAAATTGCTTCTGAAAACTCCTTTTGCTTTGTTCATTTTTTGCCAATACCAGTTGACATCACCCGAGGGTTTATAATCCCAGAAATCCACCCCTTTTAAGTACAACTCATTCACCCATTTAACCCATAAAATATCCTTTTTCGAAGCAATCAACCATATGTGTTTTGGATCAGCAGCTGTGTTCCAAAACTGACTGAATTTGAGATTCAGACCCTCATACTTCTTCGGTTTGCAGACTTCTACCCACTTAACCAAAGCAACTTTCTTCTTATCATCCTCGCACCCCCATAAGAAGTCTCTACACACTTTGTCAACTCCTTTCAAGATAGCTTTTGGGAGAATAAAGATACCCCCCCAATATACATGAAGTGAGAAAAGAACAGATTGTATGAGCACTACTCTTCCTGCATAAGACAGTCTTCTAGTAGCGCAACTTGTCACCTTACTTGTCATCGTATCGATTAACTGTTGGCAAACCAGCTTTGACCATTTAGTTGGTAGAAGAGGTACCCCCAAGTATTTCACAGGAAAAGACCCTAGAGAAAAGCCAGTTCTAGCTAAAATTATGTCCCTCTGGTCCCTTGACACACCAGCAATAAACATACTAGACTTGCCCAAATTTGCATGCAAACCAAAGCCTTCAGCAAAATGGAAAAGGGCTTGCATAAGTCTATCTATTGAGGGTAAGTGAGCCTTAGAGAAAATCATTAAATCGTCAGCAAAACAGAGATGATTCAGCTTAAGAACTTTACAACCTAGATGAAATATGAAGTCAGAGAGCTGCCCAAACATAGTCAAACATCTTGAGAAATACTCCATAATAAGCACAAAAAGTAGTGGAGACATCGGGTCACCTTGTCTCAAGCCCCGTGCACCAGCAAAATCACCACATATCTCACCATTTATGCATAATGAGTATCTGATTGAGGAAAACACAGCATAACCCACTCAACAAATTCATCTGGAAAGCATAACCTCTGAAGTACTTCCCTAAGGAAACCCCAACTGACTGTATCATAGGCCTTCTGTATGTCAATCTTCATCAAGCATCTAGGTGAGACTTTCTTCCTATTGTAATGCTTACTAAGATCTTGACATATCATGATATTATGTACTATAGACCGGTCACCAATAAAAGCACTCTGATTTTCTCCTACCAAGTGATTCAGTATAGGCTTTAGTCTAGTGCAAATCATTTTGGCTATGAATTTTATAGCACACTACAACACGCAATAGGTCTATACTGATTGGCACTTATAGGACAGTCTATTTTTGGAATTAAATGCAGAACATTCCTATTGATACTCATCGGTAGAGACCCCTTATTCAACAAGACAACACAGCTTCACATACATCATCCCCGATTAGAGCCCATGCATCTCTATAGAAACCACTACCCATACCATCCAAACCAGGACTCTTATTGATATCAATATCAAAATAGCTGCCTTCACATCTTCTTTAGTAAACACCTTTACCAAAGTAACTTGTTGTTCAGGGGATAAAACGGGACCCATCTGCAAAATTTCCTGACTAGTATGCTCTTTTCTATGAACAGAAGACCCCATCATAGTTTTATAATAATCAATGAAATGTTGAGCAATTTCAAAAGGATTAGTGAGAATTGTACCTGCTTGATTTTGAATCCGCGGGATTCTATTCTGCCACCTTCTCTATTTCAAAAGGGCATGAAAGTACTTGGAATTCTTATCCCCATCATTTAGCCAAGAGACATGAGCTTTCTGAGCTAAGAAACTCAATTCAATATCTTTAAAGTTCTGCAGTTTTTTACTCATAATAAGCTCAGTAACTTGCAGCAGACTAGACTCAGGGCATAAATGCAATGCTTGTTGCATCAACTTCAAATCTGTTGTAGCAGCAATAACTCTGGCAGACACATTCTTGAAATCTTCTCGGTTCAAAACTCGCAAAGCTTGTTTAACAGCATAAAGACTTATAGGACAGTCTATTTTCCAAGGACTCTTACTAGCATCATGAATTCACGCTCCTTGAACAATGCCCAAGAACTTCTCAGATTTAGCCCACATATTCTGGTACCAATTTGGCGGTGTTGATTTTTAATATATCAAATTGGCGGAATAATGTCATTTAATATAGGGGTTTTTGCCCATAATAATCTCTACTTGGGGCCAATATCCAAAAATAATCCCTACTTTGAATATTACCCACAATAATCCCTACTTGATGTGTTGTATTTAGAAATGAACCGATGAAAGTTCCGTCAAATATTCCGTTAAGAATTCCGTTAAGCGTGACATTTTCCCTTAAAAAATAAAACAAATTATACAACCTAAAAATAAGGCTTATCAATCGTCTTCCCTCCCCATGGGTATGTAACTGTTCGACTCTACTGCCAAGTCTGCCATTGATGTCAAGCTCTCAATTGTTACCAACTTACAATCTTAAAAAGTAATAGACTCAATCAATCATCACTATTTACATTATCTCAACCCTTTTGAATTGACATATACCCAAAAGCCTTAAAGCACATATATTTTTCAAAATACCTAAATGTTACATTCTCTCTCCACCGATGCCCCCCAAAGTCGTTGTCTGCCCCTCACCAGATTTCGGTCATTTGTTATTATCACTCATTTCCACTTACCCAAGAACCCTGACTTTGTTTCTCCTTCCTATCACTATGATATTTCACACACATTAGTATTGGTTCTCAAGCAAATCATATGTGCAGTTTAAGATAGACATGTTGAACTAGAGGTAAGGGAACAAAGATATGGGGCAAACATAGTGCATAATCGTACAAGGAGAAATCACAAGGGCACTGGGCAAGGCTCATCTATGGACATAGAGAGAGGAGATGGGTGGGGGAAGACTGCAAGAAAGACGGGGATTACTTTTTTTTTTTTATTTCACTGTATACCACTTTATGATATATGATAAAAGGAAAATGTTAGTTCACAGCTACTATAGTCCAAGTAGGGATTATTGTTGGTAATATTCAAAGTAGAGATTATTTTGAGATATTGGGTCCAAATAAGGATTATTGGGAAAAAACCCTTTAATATACCAAGTTGGCAATTCGGAGGTCAGAGTGCTGAACAGTATTTTTTGGCTTGTTTGAACATGATATGGGTAGTTTTGGAAATAAAGTGTTAGTAGAGTACTTTAGCAAATATTTCCTTTCTTTTTTCTTTGCTTTTCACAAAACCAACTGCCTTCCCAAATCCTATACACCACCACCGCATTCTCACTCTCTCTCCTAGCTAGCTGATCCCATTTCTTTTCCTTCCAAATCATTTTCACTCCTTCACTTCTAAATTAACATAACTTTAACTCGTGCTTCCGTTCTCTCACCTCTGTCGACCGAGCAATTCCGTCTTCTCACCTTCGAAGTAGTACAAAACCCGCTGGCGGATATTCATCATCTACTTAGGGTTAGGGCCTCGCTGGAGGTCGTCTAACTAGTCATCTCTGCGCCTGTCGCCGGAGGTTACATTACTCTCTACCCCCCCTTTTTTTTTCTACCTAACCTTTTCGTATTTACTCTTTATTTCCACCTTTTTTTTTGTGCGTTTTAGTCCCATCATTAATGTCTCACTTGTGTGACCTAAATTTGATTAGGTGTGATATTAACGTCCTGGGATGGGATGGGATGGGATGCGAATTGACTGTTTGAGTTTCTGTAATTTTAGGTGGCGCGTGAGATGGCGGCGGCTCCACATAACGTTGAGTTTGAGGCTGCAAAGTTTTTGCAAAAGCTCATTCATGAGTCTACGGATGAACCAGCTAAATTGGCCACTAAGCTTTATGTTGTGAGTACCCTCCAATTATAGGTGATTGATTAGTTTTCGACGGCACAAGTGTGTTTATTGTTCTTATTATGCATGCGGGTTCGGTCAATGTTTCAGATATTGCAGCACATGAAGGCAAGTGGGAAGGAAAATTCTATGCCCTATCAAGTGATATCGAGGTGAGTCGTTTTTGTTCTGTTTTTTCTTTATTATTATTTAATTAATTGAAGTTATCCATATCATGGTTTGATTATCTGCTCTATATGATTCTGTTCTTTTCGGTCATGATGATTGGGCATTTATCAATGCCACCTTAATAGAGGACTCATGTGGTTTAATACGATTCAATTCCCTCCAGGGCCATGGAGACGGTTATTAATCAGCATGGTCTTGATGTCGAGGCGTTAATGGCATCACGTATTCCTCCCAGTGGTGGATCCCATACTGGGGAGGCTGGAAGGGCGGCGTCATCAGCAGGTTGGGATTTGTTTCTCATCATTTCCGTGTTTTTATTCTTTTTTAATGTGGCTATCAATTGTGTATGCTGTATTTGTTGATAATGAAATAATTTTGTCAATGAGAACTGGTTCATAGGTTATTCTCAATCTCTAGGAGCCCCCTCAGATACCAAAGCTGTGCTGACTAATAATGACGCTGGCGGAACAGATGGATTTGAATCTACTCGTCTGTCTGCTGGTCCCAGCAACGTGGGGCACGAACCTTTGCATGGATCTGTTTCTCAAAGAGATTCTAGGTCATTTGACCATGAGAGTCCTTCTAGTGTGGAAACAAGATCTACAAACTCACAGGCCCACGATAGGGGTGAAACTTCAGTTTGGGAGCATCAAGCTGGTCAGAAAGATCCTTTAAGAGCGAGTATCAAGAGAAAGAGACCTGACTTATCTCTGGCAGAACCACATACTGATGTCATCCAGCAGCAGCTTGATCGTCAGTCTGGTGTGGCTGATTCAAGAAATGAGAGGCTTCCTTGCAGTGTTAATTTGCCTGGCATAGTTTCAGGTAAAAATGCTCTTCTCTACTGAAGCAATGAATTATGCTCATGGGAGGGTCATGGCCCCTACGCTGTCTATGAGGAGCTTGGAATGAAGACCGAATGGATCCTCTATTTTTGCACCTTTAAGTTCAGGATCAGAGTTAAAAAATAGTACACTAACTGATGACTTCCTGGTTGTCTTAGAGTGGTGCTACCTGCATTTGAAGATGTCTGTGTTAAATGTTTATTCTGGTAATACGTTCTTTAATTGACAAACATCGTCCCCCAGTCATTTCTGGGTTGTTGTTGCTGTTGACAAACTTCTTCAATGGCTATGCACTGTGCACCTTTCACCAAGCCAGTGCCACTGTTCCTTCCATGGGTTATACATCATATCGCTGTCTGTAGGAGTTGTCGTCATTGTTGTTATTAGTTGTTTTCATTGTGTAGTGCTCGCATTGCATGTGTCTGATATACCTCACTGAACAGGTTCTGAATCTTCCGCTAGTAGGAGTCCACTTGATTCTGACTACTGGAAGCAGGGATTATGGAACAGTTCGATGGCAAACAGAGCAGTGGCTAGCCATTTAGTTGCAATAAATCAGGGCGAAATTCCAAAGGGAAATGCTAATCCAGCGTCTCATTTGGATGCTACACATCACCCAAGACATGTTGATAGGGTTCCTCAGGTGGTTATTAATCTCATTTTTCCTTGTTTCAGTAGTTTCTTGTCTACTGATTAAATTGTTTCTTTTTGCTAATAAGTAATACATGATGAACATATGATGAACATATACAGTGATTGAGATATGATCATATGAATATGAAACTAACCATTTACAAGAGGAGGGCGTAGAAATTAATTACATCATCCCCTGCTGCTGTCTTGTAAACCTATATTCTCAAATTAAGGTATACATAAGTACCCTACTGTTTAAAGCACTCCAACTATGCTTCAACCTTAGGGAAATAAAAACTCAAATCCTAGCAGAGTTTTGAAAGGTTATCATTTGACTTTGCTATCTAAGAAAGCTATC
This sequence comes from Pharnaceum exiguum, assembly GCA_900322385.1. Lineage (NCBI taxonomy): Eukaryota > Viridiplantae > Streptophyta > Magnoliopsida > Caryophyllales > Molluginaceae > Pharnaceum > Pharnaceum exiguum. Next base: position 12,402 of record ONZK01003163.1, read on the forward strand.
TTCATCATGAGACAAAGGCTCCTCAAATGTTTGTCGTCTAGTTATTGTTAAAATAATGCTTTTATTTAAGTTTGGATTTTGATGCAAATGAACAATATATATGGAACATATTGATAAAGGTTAATTTTGAAGTAAAAAAAAAGAGAAATTGAGGGAGAACAAAAATGTCGCAGACACATGAAAATACTCGCTATACGCTGTCGTTTCGGGTCGGATAAATGACTACCCGAATCCGATTTCGGGTAGGGTACCGACTTTGCAAACTGTTTTCATCCAAGTCAATCCTCTCTTGCCTCTGTGATCCATCTAAGAAAACTTTGTTTTTGATTGCTAACTTGCTCTAGAAAGCAAAGGTCCCATAAAGTTAGTAGCATTAGTGTGGACTATGTCTTGGGGAAGGATTAACACTCATGACATGTTACAAGAGAGAAGATTCAAGTTGGTCTTATCTCTGGATATTTGTGTACTATGCAGGCCCGTGGAGAGACTTTATCGCATTTCTTTCTTTATTACCCTTTTGCTTGACAACATTGTGGGAATAAGCTCTTTGGTGTTTTTGGTGAGATGCGGGTTTGTCCTTTTTCCGTAATAAAGTTCTTGCAAATTAGTTACATGGGGTTGGGAGGCATAATAAGGTGAAGAAGTTGTTGTGGTGGAATGCGATGCTATTAGTTCTTTGGTGCATTTGGTTCAAACTGGAATGCAAGAATTTTCCTTCCAGACTTGCTTTGGGATCAGTTTACTCTTTTTAGTTCCTTGTGACAAAATCTGTTGGGCCTTTTATAGATGTACCTTTGAATATCTTGCGAAGGAATTGATCGTAGTTTAAAAATACTCTTTTTGAGGCACAACTTGTCTCTTCCTACATCTATATTATTTTTTCTTATCTAAAAAAAATGAAATAATTTGAGAGAAAAACAGCAACATTTTTAAGAGCTGGGCTGAGGAATTCTTGGATTAGAGTTGTTGAAAGACTATAGTCTAGGATACGATTTGGTGGAGACTGAGAGGTAAGCCTCACATTCATGGTAGCTGACAATGATTCTTATAGACGAAGGCTATGATGTGTTTCTCTTTTGTGTCGCTGCATGTAAGGAGAAACTTTTGCACAGGGCCACGGAAACGTCTCTTTGGTGTTTCTTAAGAGTTGTGGGTTTGTCTTCATCTATGGTAGAGTACTTTGAGATTTATTAAACGTGGTTTGGGAGGCTTAGGGACAAGAAGTTGGAACGTTAGAGATTTTACTGCATCTGGAAATCCAGCTTCTCTGAAATTCGAGGATTTTCCTCAAACTGTTGCATGTTCTCCAGATTTGCTGTGCGATGGAGTTACTTATATTCCATCTTTTTGGACAAAATTCATGGAGCATTTGCAGACGTACTATTAGTTAATTTTTGCAAAGGAATTAGTCTAATTTGTAACTGTTCTTTTAGGAGAATAGCTTACCCTCCACATTTTATTGTTTAAAATCAATAGGAAAGACTTTTGCAGTGTACTTGCCCTTCATCGTTGTCCTCAGTATCATTATTTGATATGTCTTTCTTGCGGTTTTCATGTTAGTTTGGCACCCCTTGTTTTCTGTATTAAGAATATCAATCATCTATGTCTATATGGCTTCAACATTCTGAATTATGTCGTTGCTTCTGATGTTCTTCTCAGGGTGTCAACCTCTCAAATGTGGGTGAAGCAGGTATGCTTAGAAGTGCAGCCCATCGAGATATGGGGAAATTTCCAGCAATGTCAGTACCTACTAATGTGCCTTTTAAGGAGCATCAATTGAAACAGCTCAGAGCTCAGTGTCTTGTGTTTTTAGCATTCAGGTTTGTATTGCACTTGATGTTATAAAAGATTTGGAGTATGTGCGTATGTTGGGGCTAAGAGTTTATTGTATTGCACAGAAATGGTTTGCCTCCAAAAAGGCTGCATCTTGAGATTGCACTTGGTAACATTTTACCTAAAGAAGGTATTTTGCAATCTTTGTTCTGTTGTATTTTGAAATTAAGCTGTGTTTTGTCGAGGAACAACCTTCATTTCTTTTTTGTTAGGAACCAGCGTCAGTTTAGATGGAGCTCACACTGAACCAATCATGGATAAAGGGAAGCTGCAAACTACTCTGGAGTTTAGCAGCAGTGCAGAAGTCAATTTGCCACAAGGTCTTATGACGAATGAGAGAATAATGAGTGGTTCTGTGGCTTCTGGAAGGGTATCAGCTACTGACTCAGTATCGAATGAGACTGATTCTGCAAGAATGCTGGTGGAAAATACTGTCCCATCGGCTGTCCCTTCACTTGTGGATGAAGAAGCATTTCGTCATTCTACTTCTGGAAGAGGTACCCAGGATATTGAAATTATCAGACAGGACTCAAGCAACCCTTCCACATTGGCGACTTTGTTGCAGCCTGAAGCCTTAGTTGTGAAAAATTCAGCCCTTTACAGCCAAGATGAAGGTTCACAGCCTGGGAGTGGGGCCGGAAATCACAATGCTTCTATGGTGGGCATGAACAAGCAGATGAAGCCTGAGATGATTAGCTGGAATGGAGTTGGTTATAATAATCCTTCTAGGGGAGCTTTACCTGTTTCTAATCAACACGATCTGGGCAGCAGAAAAGATGGTCCTCCATCATTGTCTCAACATGAAAATAGTACTCAATTTCATCAACGTTCTGATAATCAATTGACAGCATCCTGGAAGCAAACTCAAGGTATGGATGCTGAACAACAGAGAGTGATGCCTGGACATGATACATCAATGTTGCTCAATAATGTTTCGCATGGTGAGTAAATTACTCCTGACTTATAGTAGCCTGCTTAAAATTTTCAGATGATATGATAGCAAGTTCTGCTCTATTTGGTAGGAGACTAGGAGTAGTCATCATTAGTTGATCACTCAACATTCGAATTGACTGCCATTGCATCTTTTTCATGTAATGATGATGGCTATAGATGTGGAGATCTTTTATTAGAATACAACAAAATGAGGATGAGGTGTCTAAATTATGAATGTGCCTTTTTGCCTGATGATATGTTTTTGTATTTATCTGATGGGATAATCAGTTAAAAGTGAAAACCCCAAAACAAGCCCCGCATAGACCTTACATGTGAAACGTGACCCTAGCTTAGAGTAGATTAAATTTTTTCCTTGTATTGGGCGAATTAACACGAAAGATCTGGGATAACATGGAAGTCTTCGGTACTTCTTTCTTAAGTTTTGCTAGAGTAGTGAAACAGGGTCACACTTACTCCATTATGGTGAAGTAACTAAGACTTCACTGCACAGAGCCACAGACTATTCAAGATGGGAAGAGAGGTTTGGGTTTTGTTCAGGATCCAGGGTCCGTATTGGATGGTCTATTTGATTTGGAAGGATAAGGATAATGGGAATTTGTGGCAGTGTAGTGATATAGCTATATCTTGGTTGGGTGGATTAATTGGGTCTTTGACAGGGTATAATGTGATGAGATCAGTGGTAGATTGGCCTTGTGTTATATTTGGAGCTTTAGTTTGATTAGACGGAGATACTTTATCTCTTCTGGAACTTTTATTTGTGCGCAATCTTTTTGTATATTTGGCCGATTAAAATTGTATGAATTATATCATTGTGGGTACAAATCTATTAATACACTAACAATACTTATCAATTTTCTGCAAATCCCTAGGAAGAAAGTCATTGAATTTTCAATGACTGTCTCGGAGTGGAACATAATGGAACAGCAAACAATGACAGTAAATGGCTATCAACACTAGAAAAAAAATTACCTGCCATTTAGTATACAATATTATTATTGTCGTTGATACAGATGCCTGGAACTCTTTCTGCCACTTCTCATGTGAACAATAGATCTATGGGTTTGTAAAATGTAATCTGTCTAATTCGCTTTTCAATTTTATGCCTTCAATTTCCATTAGAGTCAGATCTCTCTCTCTCTCTCTCTCTCTTACTCACACACACACACACACACACCCTCACCCTCGCACGCACGCAGCAGTTTCGTATTCCGAAGGACTAGTGGCTGTGAATCTAAGATGGGAAATATTTTGTTCATTTATAATTTAGGCAGCGTTTGGCACTATTTTTCTTTTTTTTGTTTCTAAAATGTAAACAACAAGTTTTTCTATTTATTTATTTTAGAAACATTTTCAGAATATAAGTAATGTTTGGTTGGTGGTTGTATAAATTGTTTTCAAAAGTAATTTTGAAAAAATAGCATTTGGTTGGCTCTTAGAAAAAATGTTTCATCTGTTAACTGTATACGAATTTACAGCCTTATTAATAGGTGAATATGCCTCTAGTTCTAATAAGATGCATATGGTAATCAACACGAACATTAAAACAAGCCGCAGACTCTTTGACTTTGATTTCGAGCAATACACATTTTTTTTGATGAGAGAGCAATACACAATTGAGTTATGGTTTTGTTTTACGCTATGATATTTAAAATATTATATCTATATACGATAAGAGTGATGATTTGTTTGCTATATGGCATAGTTGGGGCACAGTTCTATTGCTAACTACTCTCAAATCATTAACGTTGCTGTTGGTGTAGGTGTCTAACCGCCCACAAACACTTCTAGTGTTTACAGAAGTGAAAGATTTCTACTTCTGTTTTTCTTGTTTTTCCATTTTTGTTTTTGAAAATAAATTGTTTTTCTTGTTTTCATCCAAACACCATTTATGACATAAAAATAACTGTTTTGTTTAAAAATTGAGAAAAACTATTTATTAAAACGGAAACAAACAAGCCTGTAATGTTATACTTTTTGAGGGATTAGTCTGGCATGTTATTCAGCGTGTGTGCTCATTATTCTTTGTTTAGTGAGCAGTCCTTGCTGAGAAAATTGTTGGCAGGTTTGGGTTCTTAGTCTAGGATGTACTGTTTGAGTGGAAGTTTAGACAACTTGCTGTGATTTTGTTAGAATAACAATGATCATTCACTCTTTGCAAAACAGGAGAAGACATGCTCTCTTTTGGTATGCTAATCTTCATCAAACTCTCCTTCATATTTCTTTCCCTTTAGCTTGATCAAACCTTGATCTAAATCTACCTCGAATCTTTCTTTTGGAAGACGGAATTTCTTTCCCCCTCAGCAGTCATCGTTCGGATGAATTCGCTACATTGGCTCAAGTTGATGATAGAATAAGATGTACAGAATCATTTATTTTACTAATTAGCTCATAGAATAAGATGTACAGAAACGTTTATTTTACTAATTAGCTCAAATGTGCAGTTGTCGGGACAAAGAGAGAAAAGGAGATAGAGAGAGGGGGGGGGGGGGGGGGGGGGGGGGGGGGGGGGGGGGGGG